>BLSH010391329.1:297069-310996 GCA_018402905.1 Glandirana rugosa | reverse complement strand
CCCCCCTTCCCATTTTTTTTATTTGATTTTAATTTATTTTCCCTCTCCCCATTTTTTGTAGGGCACTTGCCCTAGTTTGAAGATGATTTTAGAACAGTTATATGGCTTCTACCATTAATTAATACTTTTCAGACACAGTTTGAAGATGATCCACATTCACCTCCATTTTTGCATTTTTTATGTTTTTATTTTTTTAAAAATATTTAAAGTTATTTCCCTGTCCCCATTTTTTTGTAGGGCACTTGCCCTACCCTTACCCCCATTTTACTTCCTTTTGCAGCCCTCTGGGGCTTTCCAGGACTTTCCTACAGCCATTTTTGTGCCTAAAAGTTCGGGTCCCCATTGATTTCAATGGGGTTCGTTGTCCGTGCGATCGTTCGGGTTCCGTCCGGACCCGGACCCGGACTTTGTCCCGAAGTTCGGACGGACCAGCAGAACCCGAACGTCCAGGTGTTCGCTCAACTCTAGTCACCACTATTCTCTGCCCGAAAAGGGAAGAATAGTGGTAACGTCATCACGTCTGCTACATGTACCAAGGGCAGGGGGTAAACCACCTGTGCTGCTGTGCAGGCAGCTCTGATGCTGGGTAAATTGAGGACACAGCTACCCCTACTAACCAGTAACTACATTTCCCTACACTTCCGGAACTGGTTGTTAGGGCTGGCTCCGCCTAGCGTTTAGCAACCAGTGACATCACAGACTCTTACTCTCTCAAACAGTGGGGTCTGTAATGAGGCGCGCGCCTAGTGCTGTACTGTTGGCTCAACCCACATCGGCACCTGGTGTGATCTTGACTCTCCAGACAGTGTCTCCTCCCTACCCACTTCCTTCTCCGGCGCTCGCGGCCCGCCACCTGACAGCATGGAGGAGAGTGACAGCAGCCGGGGCTGGTCGTCTGGTGTCTGATCTGCTGGATCAGATCAGCGGCTACCTGAGTGCTCAACTACTCCTCCCACCCACGGACCGACTCACTGTCTGAGGGAACGCTCACCAGAGGGGATATTGGAACTTGGAAGGTAAAGTAATGAAGAAGAAGGTGACAGTCACACAGGTGGACACTGGACAGTAATGAAGGTGACAAGTAAAGCTAGTGAGGGGAAGGTGACACAGGGGAACATGGGTGGCAAGTGACATGGCTGCAGGTGGCAAGTGACATGGCTGCAGTTGGAGGCTGCTGGTGGCAAGTGACATGGCTGCAGGTTGCAAGTGACATGGCTGCAGGTGGTAGGCTGCTGGTGGCAAGTGACATGGCTGCTGGTGGCAAGTGACATGGCTGCAGGTGGCAAATGACATGGCTGCTAGTGGCAGGCTGCTGGTGGCAAGTGACATGGCTGCAGGTGGCAAGTGACATGGCTGCAGGTGGCAGGCTGCTGGTGGCAAGTGACATGGCTGCAGGTCGCAGGCTGCTGTGGCAAGTGACATGGCTGCAGGTGGCAAGTGACGTGGCTGCAGGTGGCAGGCTGCTGGTGGCAAGTCACATGGCTGCAGGTGGCAGGTTACGGTGGCAAGTCACATGGCTGCAGGTGGCAAGTCACATGGCTGCAGGTGGATGGCTGCTGGTGGCAAGTGACATGACTGCAGGTGGTAGGCTGCAGGTGGCAAGTGACATGGCTGCAGGTGGCAAGTGACATGGCTGCAGTTGGCAGGCTGCGGTGGCAAGTGACATGGCTGAAGGTGGCAAGTGACATGGCTGCAGGTGACAGGTTGCTGGTGGCAAATTACATGTTTGCAGGTGGCAGGCTGCTGGTGGCAAGTGACATGGCTGAGCAGGCTGCATTGATGGGCACTAGTGAGGCTGCGTTTATGGGCACTGGTGAGGCTGCATTGATGGGCACTGATCAGGCTGCATTTATGGGCACTGGTGAAGCTGCATTGATGGGCACTGGTGAGGCTGTATTTATGGACACTGGTGAGGCTGCATTTGATTGAAATTGGTGAGGCTGCATTGATGGGCACTGGTGAGGCTGCATTGATGAGCACTGGTGAGGCTGCATTTATAGACACTGGTGAGGCGGTATTTATAGACACTGATGAGGCTGCATTTGATGGGCACTGGTGAGGCTGTATTGATGGGCACTGGTGAGGCTGCATTGATGGGCACTGGTTAGGCTTCATTGATGGGTAATGGTGAGGCTGCATTTATGGATACTGATCAGGCTGCATTGGTGGGCAATTGTGAGGCTGCAGTTAGGCACTGATCAGGATGCATTGATGGGCAATGGTGAGGCTGCATTGATGGGCAATGATCAGGCTGCATTGATGGACACTGGTGAGGCTTTATCGATGGACACTGGTGAGGCTGCATCGATGGACACTGGTGAGGCTGCATTGATGCACACTGATCAGGCTACATTGATGGATACTGATCAGGCTGCATTGATGGACACTGATCAGGCTGCATTGATGGACATTAATCAGGCTGCATTGGTGAGCAATGGTGAGGCTGCCGTTGGGCACTGATCAGGATGCATTGATGGGCAATGGTGAGGCTGCATTGATGGGCAATGATCAGGCTGCATTGGTGAGCAATGGTGAGGCTGCAGTTGGGCACTGATCAGGATGCATTGATGGACACTGGTGAGGCTGCATTGATGGACACTGGTGAGGCTGCATTTGATGATGATTTTGCACACGAACAAAAACCATCACAACCATCACAAACACACACGCAAATAATCACAAACACACACAGAATCATCACAGATACATAATGGCATTATACACACAAACCATGACACCTAAACAATACAAATTACTTTCTCGAGACAGGGGTACTTAGGAATTTGTTTTAGATCTGCAGGGGTACTTCACCGCAAAAGGTTGAGAAACACTGCGACATATGTGAACATATGGAAAGAGGGGGGAGTGGGGAAATGTGGGACTTTATATGAAGCCATGACATAGGGTCATGTGCTTCCATCCCTAATACTTAAGCAAAAATAAAACAAGGCAAAAAATGGGACTTTAAATGACACATGTGGTGAAAAAGTAGGGATGGATCATGATTAAAGTTTTATTGAAGAATTCATATCAATACAGGTAATGTGTTACATAAATCAGTAACCAAGGATATAGGTAATAACATATTGGTACAGTGTCAATTAGAACAACAATATAATTGTACAATAATAGAACACTGAATTCATAGAAAAATGTAGTATAAATAAAATGAATTGAAAATAAATTCCCCGAGCCATCCATTAACGTGTGTACATACAATTGATCGTACACAGATGATAATCTGTGTGATGCCATGGCCATTTGATGCCACATTAGGGGATTACTCAAATGACATGATTAAAAAGAGACTAGAATAAGACATAGTAAACATATCGTGGCTCGACGTGTTTCGTGATATAAAATCACTCATCAGGAGCGTGCTTGTATGTCATCTGGAATAAAAGTCATATAGTTACTATTGCATGTCATAGGGACCAAGTGAGGGATGAAACCCCACCCCCCAAAAAGGGTAAAGGTCCCATGAATACGCCTACCATGTCCACGTATGGGCGGTGTACCCCCAGGGCACACACGATGTCCGGGAACATCCTGTCAGGGAGCTGAGGCGGAAGGCGTGGCGGCGGGATACACCAGGAGAAACCCAGCATGGAAAGGGACAATCTCCAGCAGGGTGTGCCTGTGAACATATATTAAAACAATAACAGAGCCTGGATAACAAGAAAACACACAAATAAATAGCGAGCACCTGGGACTATAGAGCTGCTAGCAAACAAAGTGACCATACAAATCCTTATATAAATATTAAGCACCAGTGCAGCGCTTACATCAAAACATAGTGGGGTTCATTTACAGAACCACTTTGCATGCAGTATTTAGGTGCTTTCACAAATACCGCATGCGATCCAGAAAATGTCAATTCACTTTTGCTTTATGTGGTAAAAGCAAAAGCATAAATAAAACATGAGTGAAATTCAATTCACAAAAAAAAAAAATTGCATGCAGTAAATAAGTAGTGGTCCCGGCATGCGATATTTAAGGAATCGGCAGCCGCCGGAATCCTTAACAACCAATACACAACCTTTTTGTTAAGGAGAGGGCGGCCATAGCATCCTTAACAACCGATGAGTCCTCAGCTGTCAGCGGGATTCCCTGCTGACAGTAAAAAAAGCAATTACTGGCAATAAACAGATCAGGAAAAAAACATGTGGAATCCCTTCAGGCCTGCTCCCTTCAGGCCTGCTATGAATTTTGAAGGGAACCCTACGCCAACATTTTTTAAAAAATGGAGTGGGGTCCCCCCCAAAATCCATACCAGACCCTTATCCGAGCACGCAGCCTGAGGTCAGAAGAGGGAGATGATGAGCGATCCCCCCCTCATGAACTTTACCAGGCCACATGCCATCAACATGGGGGGGTGTTTTGGGGCAGGGGGCTTTTCTCCCCCCAAAGCACCTTGTCCCCATGTTGATTGAGACAAGGGCCTCTTCCCCACAACCCTGGCTGGTGGTTGTGAGGGTCTGGGGGCAGGGGGGCTATCAGAATCTGGAAGCCCCCTTTAACAAGGGGACCCCAGATCCTGCCCCCCCTTTATGTGAATGAGTATGAGGTACATAGTATCCCTACGCTTTCACAAAAAAGTAAAAAAAGTGTAAAAAAAGACATTAGACACCTGGTGACATCACCGGATGACCCTGCCCCTTGTGACATCATTGGTCAGGTGTATGATGGGTCGATGACCTCTCAAGGAGGCGTAATCAACCAGTGACATCACTGGTTGGCCCGGCCCTTAGTTATTTAACAACTGTCAGGCGGTGAGAGTTTTCGGCACAAGCGGACCTTTTTTTTTTCAGGTTGGCAATGGTGACGGGCATCATGATTGACAATGGATTACACAAGGGGAATTTTTTATTTGTATTTTTTAGATAAAGGACCTGTCAAAAACTGTCTAATGTCTTTTTTTACACTACACATTTTTTTTTACTTTGTACCTCATACTCATTCACATGGGGGGGGGGGGGCAAATTACGATAAGGTTTCCTTGCTCATTTTTAAACAATATTCTTCATGTTCAGTGAAGCCACTTATCCATTATTTAAAAACTGGTCTGTTTTGATGACTTGTAACTTTTTACATTTAATATGTGCTATCAGTCTCTTTGATCACAGCTGAAAAACAGATGATTACAAGAGCAAGCATGTGGGACAAATGCGTCTTAGTAACATATGGGGAAAAGAGATACGTTCCAGAAGAGATGGGGATAAAGAATCAGCATGCAAAGAGATCAAATATATTTTGCAAATGAAGAACATGATTTTGCAGAACATACAAGAACAATTTCGGGACTGAACTATATCCATATCAGTTCACTTGAATCTTAATTTAAGTTAAATGTTAAGCTTTCTGCATACACACAATAATAAATGAGAGAAAAATGTAAACCCAAATAGTTTTTTCTGAGCTCAGGTCACATGAAAGCACTGTGGTGCTTGGAGGCAGAAAAATGTCTGACCTGACAGTTTTTTAATTTAGAAATGTGTAATCATTTCCATCATAAAATATCTGCAATCCACAAAATTGAGAGGCCAGGGGGTTTTAGAACCTGCTAAAAATGTGTTGAGGACAGTTTATTTTAAACCCTAATCTCTTTCTATAAAGTTTGTTAGCTTTTCCCTTGCTTTTCCTTACAGTTGATTCCAATATACTACATACTGAGGGGGATGCTTCATCCAAAAGCCTCCTACATGGTCCTTCCAGTCCCGCTCATCATAAATCAATGGCCATGCAGTTCTCCATTGTTTTAAAATAAAATCTTCTGGGTGGGCAAATCTTCACATAAATTTACAGAGACTGCAAATCTAGAACCTGCAGGATCCTACTCGAACAAGTGAACTCAAAATCTCTAAAATGAAGGCCTTTAAAGAGCACATAGGGAGTTTTTTGTGTTGTTTTACAAAACATAAATGGCACAAAATGACTGTAGACAGCGACATCAACTTTACAGCAATCAAAAAACATTGCATGCCTAACAAATTATGGTGTTAATTTACTAAAGGAAAATATACAGTGCACCCTGCAAGGGCATTTGCTCCACAGCTTAGTAAGTGAGATGAAGTTTGAAAAGAATACCCAATCACATGCAAGGAAAATAAAAAAAATATATTTTTTTTCTTGCACATGATTGAGTGATGGAAGTCAGAAGAGTTGCGCTCATTAACTAAGCTCTGAAGCAAAATCCCTTGCAGAGTGCAGCTGCACTTGTAAAGCACACAGTCTGTTTGCCTTTAGTAAGTAAATTCCTTTGACTTTTGCCTGTAAAGAGAAAAAAATAACAGAACATAGCTTTAGTGCTGGTTCACACAGGGCCGGCTGTAAAGTCGCTCGATTCTCGTCCGGCTTTGAAACCGCCCCGTACTTCATGACTTCAGCGTGGCTTGTAAACGACTTCTGTATAGAAGTCAATGCAAGTTGCTCCGAAGTTGCCCCAAAGTAATACAGGAATCTTTTTCTAAGTCAGAGCTCCTATTAGAACGGTTCCATTGTACTGCATGGAGTGCGACTTGTCAGGCGACTATGTCGCCTGATAATTCCCCTCTGTGTGAACGGGCACTTAACCTTTTGGAGTTGATAATTCACTCAACTCTTTCTTCCAGGAAATAAATCTTTATCTGCAGACACTGTTTCAAATTTAGCAGCATCAACATGCAATATTCTACTGTCTTCATGACCCATCTTTGGTGAGTTTACATTTAAGAACAGTAAGGAGAATAGGCATTAATCATTTCTTGCTGAAATTCACTCATTGTACCATTTCTAGTAGGGTATACTAAGTGCAAAACAATTTCATGCACAAATTATGTTATCTTGTATCTCTTTATTTTCCTTTAAGGTTCCCAGACAGGAAAACATACAATTAAGTTCTGGCTACAGCAGTGAGAAATTGCAGCTGTGGAATAGGCTGCCAAGAGTGTGTCACTAGGGTTGAAAGAATGTAAGCTAACTTGAATAAAATTGATAATATGAATGCTTATATAAAAGCAGGCTAAATACTCACTGAATGAAAATATTGTCACACATATTATTTCAGTGTCAAACAATAGTTGATACCATCAGCTGGCTATACAGATGAAGGCAAGAATGGTAAGACAAATGAAAAATTAATAAAGCAACCTTTAACCTTAATGTTCTTGTATGTGTTTTGTAATGTGTTCATGTTCACGTGTGTTTTTTTTAGCTTTGAATAAAGTTAGGAAGGGTGGGTAAAAAGTTTGTTGAAGTTTACTGCTCACTGTGGCCCCATTGAAAAGGTTTCCCCTTAATTCTTGTCCCAGTGACACAGTGGGGTGGATTTACTAAAACCGGAGATTGTAAATTCTGGTGCAGCTCTGCTTAGAAACCAATTAGCTTCCAGGTTTTTTGTCAAAGCTTAATTGAACAAGCTGAAGTTAGAAGCTGATTGGCTACCTTACACAGCTACACCAGATTTTTCATGCTCCGTTTAGAGTGAATCGACCCCAACGTGTAGAAATAAATAAGAAACATGCAGAAATCGAAATCTTTTAACTAAAGTAGGGTAAGAGCCTTTTATTACTGTTTCCCCACTTGGGGCTTTCTATAACTTATTTGTGGAATAAAATTCCCCATAAGGCCTCAGGCAGCAATAGCTAGAACCCCATCCCTAGCCCTAACCCTAAACTAAAATTCTATTTTTTTTTCATTTCAAGGTGTTAGCTTTACCTACCAGTAAATCATTACTGCTCCCCAATCTAAACTGTATGAATCAGGATTACTTATTAGCCCCTGCCTTTTGTAAGACTAATGCCTTTTACACACAGTGCGACTGTTGTACGACCGCACGTTCAACAATCGGCTGTTGGAAATTGTGTCTAGCGCACTGACATGAGTCAAGTAATAGGCCCACAAAGCCAAACATTGTGACTTGTTGTGAGCGTATAACAAGGAAGTTCAGGTGAATGTGATTTGTGAATTAGGAACACAGGTTTACACAACTGAGCACTTCCTGGATTCAGAGCATGCGTGTTTGCACTTTCAACTTTTGTTGGGCCAACTTCGGTACACACGAGTCAACAGTCGTACAACAGCTTGTTGGCCAACAAAAGTTTTCTAGTTTGCTCAGCCAACTTCTGTTGTACGCCTGTGGATTGTCGGCTGTTGTAATCGTGCATACTAATGCTCGGATTATCGTACAACAAGCTGTTGTACGACTGTTAGTGCATGACAGTTGCACCGTGTGTACGGGCCATTACTTGTTCAGATCTGGTCCAATAATGAAGACCCCTTCCTATCTGTACATGTTTCTTGGACTAATATTCTGCTCTCTAGATTTACTGTAAATTGTGTGAGTTTGTGCAAATCTGTCCTCTAATTCACTGTGTGAACCTAACATTTGTTATTATGTCCCTATTTGTTTTCTTTATTTTTATTTTTTTATTTTTTTGCTGTTGTCAAAAAATGTTACATATCAGAAAAATGCTCAATAAAATGCAAAACCATATAAGGTTCAACAGTACAGACATTTTTTTTGTTTTTCCTATGTTTTCGTTGGTGTATTTTACTGTCACAAGTTAACATCAAATAATGGCAAAATACCCCCCAAAACGCTACAGAAAACAACTCCCAAATATTAAAAAAAGACACTTGGGAGCCATTCAAATCCCTTTAACCAACTCTAAATTCCTTATTTAGAATGTTTAGGATTTTTGGCAAAATCTTGGCAATACCAACCGTTATAGTTTTTTAATTTTTACTTATTTTCTCACACTGGGTTGTCCTGCCTATGAAATACAATGTCTTGGGAGTAAATTTCTGCTGATACTAATTGGCATAGGAGAGTAGAGAGGGTGGCCAGTGGAATTTGAGGTCTCAGGGAAGGACAAAAGTCAATTAAATTACAATGTACCATTTCCTCACATACAGAAAGGAAGGCTCTCAAGAAATGGTACTCTACCAAGGTTGTACAGCAGTACAGCAGTTGTCAACAAAAGAGTATCTATGGTCAAAATGTAAAATCCTGTATTCATTTCTACATATTTCAATTACTTCTAGCCTTCTCCTATTACCATTTTAATAGAGGGCACCAGGGGCATTGCTGGGGGGTGGCTATTGGGGCTATAGCCCCGAGTCTGGGGCCCATAGCCCCAAGTCTCTTACTGGGTGGGTGCAGTTCTGCAATTTGCAGGTATGTCCTGGTCTGGAATGCAGGAGGCAGCTGCAGACTAAGTCATGGTAGCGCTGTCTCCGGCTCCGCCCTCGCCTCCACCTGACTCTACTCCTGGTCAATGCTTTCTAGAGCCGCCTAGTGTCTAGCAACCAATAACGTCATGGCCACGACTCCCTCTCTGACAAGCATTCAAAGCTGAGGAGGGTTCCACTTCCTCCTCCTCCACGCTAGTGCTCATGGGGCCTAAAGAGTTGAGCTCCGCCCCCTTGTCATGGTCCTGGACTGGAGTGGACGCCGCTGGTCTGGTGGCGGTGGGGTGCAGGGCAGTGGAATCTTCAAATGGGGAGGGGGAGGCCCGGGCAGCCGGTAAGAGCCCAGGAGGGAGTGCGAAAGAGAAGACAAGGCCTCACCACCACCCTGAGCAGCATCCCCGGCGCCTCTCAGAGCCTTCACTCCTTCTCCAAGCTCCTCTCCTAGCTCGCTGTGACTGTGGAACAGGAAGAAAAAAGGCTCACTGAGGATGGGTGGGAGGGAGGTGGATCCCAAACACCTACCCACACAGACAGAGGCTGGGACAGTAGGGACTGCAAGCAGGGCTAGGGGGTCTCTCCTTCACCCCTTCACACCCACCCCCTCTTTCTCTGATGTATGGGGAGGCTCTCTGGGGACCCTGATGCATGGGAAGGCTCTCTGGGGACCCTGATGTACGGGGAGACTCTCTGGGGACCCTGATATAAGTAGGGGGGGCTCTCTGGGGACCCTGATGTAAGGGGGATCCGCACTCAGAAATGTAACAATATTTATACATATATATATATATATATATATATATATATATATATATATATATACAAACACATGTATATTATATACATGTGTTTGCCCGCTCAAGCGTACGACTTTATTTACTTCGCTGCCATGGGATCTAGCCCCAGATCTTTTGTAGACCTAGCAACGCCCCTGCAGGGCACTTTCACCCCTTACTGCCCGGGGCTGATTTTCAGCTTTCAGCACTGTCACACTTTGAATGACAATTGCACGGTCATGCAACACTATACCCATAAGACATTTTTATTATTTTTTTAATACAGAGCTTTCTTTTGCTGATATTTAATCACCACTGGGTTTTTTATTTTTTGCTAAATAAACGAGAAAAATTAAACATTTTGAAAAAAAAAAAAATTATCTTCATTCCTGTTATACAATTTTGCAAATAAATAATCTTTCTGCATAAATGTAGGTCACGGTGTATTCTGATGCATTTCTTTGGTGAAAATAACCCAAATCAGTGTTTATTATGTAGTGCCCCCATAGTGATAGGTGCATTTTGTAGTGGGTTTTTGCTAGGAGAGACAAAATTTAGTCAGGCCTGACTATAAGTGCAGGCCTGAGTGTTTTGATCTGAGTTGGGGAGTGGCTCAGGGAGTGGCTGGAGAAAGAAGGAAGGAACACCCCTTGGAGTTTCCTCCCCCTCGAGCATAGAAGGTTCTGGAAAGGGGGGTGGATGAGGAGGTGTCACTTCCTGATGTATGACAAGGAGCCCTGACCAATCTAAAGTCTCGATTGGCAGGGGGCAGGTCTCCTTAAATACAGCAGTCTGCCAACAGGGGGAAGGAGAAGTTGAGTGGAAGTGTGGAAGATGTAGCAGAGGGGCTGTGGATGCCTTTACCTGGAAGGGAGCCCCCTAGTCTGAGGGGGTGACCTTGAAGCATGGAGACTCGGGTGCAGCCCGGACTGGAGTTGATTCCTGAAGCAGCACAAGGGAGTAGGAGAACAGCAGAGGTGCTACTGAGGACACTTTAAAGTATCAACTGGAGTTGGTGAGTGACAGACCCTTGGAGCTGGAAGAGAAAGGTTGGAGCAGTCTGGGAGAGGAATAGTGGACAGTCTGGGGAAGCCTTGGGAGCCAGTCAGGGGAAGCAGTGTCACTGTGGAGAAAGCAGGTCGGTGGGTCCTGGAAGAGGGATGGGCTGGGAGTTGTAGTCCATCAAAGGCCCAGCTAGCACCAATGTACGAAGCTACACTTTGAGGGGTCCAAGACCCTGGCCTGTAAGGGGTGGTCCGGAGGCCCTGCTGGCAGTTTGCAGGTCTCACCATGTGCTAGCTGCGGTGAAGAGAAAGGAGTTATGTGAGCCTGATAAATTTCCCTTCAGGTCAGGAACTAAGTGATGTGCTGGAGAGAAGTGAATGAGCAATAGTCTGCAAGTGATGTGCTGGAGAGAAGCGAAGAAGCAATAGTCTGCAGAAGAGATTTGCTAGAGGAAGTAGAGTGTATATACGGTCGTGTATATAGGAGGTCCTGTAACCAATTCTTTGGGCATCCCACAGTCACCCCTTTTCCCCATCCAAGTTAAATCCCCTAAATGAAACAAACAAAAACACAAGAGCCGGCCTGTTCAGTGACTTTGGATGTGTGAGATATGGTGGGATTGAGGGCAGCTATAAGGTGAACCATAACTACCAGCCGCTGCCAAGGGAGCACATGGCTGCAATTATTTAGTCTGTAGCAAATTTTAGCGTCCACAAACTATGGTATATATATCTGAAAATTGATCAATCCTGATGTACTGAAACCACATCTCATTTCTGGAGGCCCAAAAACGCCAGGACAGTACAAATACCCCCAAATGACCCCTTTTTGGAAAGTAGACAGCTCAACTTATTTAGTAAGAGGCATGTCGAGTTTTTTTGAAGTTGTAATTTTCTGTCACAATTATTTGGAAAACGAAGAAATAAAAAAAAAAAATCTTTTTTTATATACTCTCACCAGTGCAGTACAGTATCATCATATAACTAGTATGGTAGTGAGCAGAGACACTGACTGGTGACAGTATGTAACAAAAAAATATATACTTTTTTCACTTTTTTTTTATTACATTTTTTTTCTTTTTTTTTAATGATTTTTTTTTATTCTAACATACTGTAACCAGAGCAATTCAGTTTTACCCTACTCTGGGGAAGTGATCAGGATTTTTTTTTACACATTATGATTGCTTATAACAGTGAGTTTAATTGCTATAAGCAAGCATTTTACTGAATAACATATATTCATTGAATATGTTTTGTTGGGATTAGCTGTTATTGGCCAGAGCTAATCACATGCAGATGGGCTGTGATTGGCCCTGTCTGTACCATGTGATCACAGCTAGCAACACAATTGTATACAATGGATGGCATGAAAGTAAGCCATCCATTGTTTACAATTGTCATATGATCTGCAGTGATTGGTCACAGTAATCACATGGTACTGGCAGGAGGCCGATAAAGTGATCAGTCATCTACTGTGTCCGGTGGATACAGATCGGCCCCGCGGCTGCGTGAAAGGCGTGATCTGGAAGGGCGTCATATGACGTCTTCTCAGAGCAATAGTGCTCCCACCTGGCCAAAATCAGGTGGGAAGGTGTTAATCTGTGCAATGGAAGTTTGCAAACACCCCTTGTGAAGATCCCAGATATTTCTTGAATACTGTAACAGTATACTCACTGTACCCTGAGAGTAGGCACTTCTATGTTATACATTTCACAGGGCCTGCCTTCTGAACTACTGAGGTGCTGAGAGGAGGAGTTTCAAGGGGTGGAATCAGTACAGGGATAACTCTTTTTTTGGCAGCAAGGTACCATGGGAAGCTTGGACACAGATGGCCAGTAGACAGGCAGAATACAAAACATGAAAGGGGATTTTTCATGTAAGTTTATACTGGATTGTGAAATATGACTATTGTTTGTATTGTTATAATCTGGATGTTATGAAATGAAAATGTATGCTGTGACCATAGATCTCATTTAACCACTTCAATACAGGACATTTATACCCCCTTCCTGCCCAGACCAATTTTTAGCTTTCAGCACTCTCACACTTTGAATGACAATTACTCTCTCATGCTACAATGTACCCAAACAAAAGTTTTATCATTTTTTTCACACAAATAGAGCTTTCTTTTGGTGGTATTTAACCTCCCTGGCGGTAGGATTATTTCAGATTTTTGGTGCTGAAAGCGGTACAATTATTTTGCATGGAAATTTGGCGTTTTATATTGTAGGCCTGTAATTCTTAGGAATAACTCACTGAAATCTGTCCAAACAAGAGTCTAGTAGACATCCCGGGTATGATAAAGTTTGAAACACAAAATCATAAATTATAATATACATGAAAAAAAAATTATAATGTAATAAATAACTATAAATATTTATCAAAGATGATAATATAATAATAAAATGTATTCAATAATGTAATCAAGTCAAAAACACTGAAATTTGCTCAGTTACAGAATTGTCGCTGTCGTCACTTTCAGTGTCTCATGATAAATTTCCCCAAAAATCAGTATTACTCAATTCTGCAAATGATTCTTATTTACTATCGCTGTTTTCTAGCTGATCAGAAACCGCTTTTGACGTAAAGGGGCACATTTTTATGCCATGGACGTTCTCAAGTTCCCAGGCAGAAAGAATGACATATATAATATAAAAGTGCATGCAGGGCACTGGGCAAACCACTAGGGACAAAGGGGATGTGAAATGATTTCATACAGTAATGTAATCTTACAGATTACAGTGTACTATATGTTTACTGTGTGTTTCACTTTTTGAATTTCCCGCCAGGCTCTACCCCCCTGCAGACACGGTGGGGGACAACGCGGGATCCAGGTGACAAGGTGAGTAACCCAGCCTGGATCCAGCAATGCAATCCCGAGTGTGGCTCGGGGTTACCGCTATATGCAGTGAAAACTCACCCCGAGCCACACTCGGGAATACCGCCAAGGAGGCTACAAAATAAAAATAAGTGTCCCCC
>BLSH010391329.1:253736-282500 GCA_018402905.1 Glandirana rugosa | reverse complement strand
CCCCCTTAGTCTGCCTGTATAGTGGCACATCTGTACTGCGTATAGAACCTGCTGCAGCAAAACTGACATTTACAAAGGAAAAAAATGAATTGTGCAGACATACATTTTGTTTATTTATGTTATTAATTTGAACCATTTATAATGTCAATATTGACACCACTATAATTTGCATGATATACCACTTTATATTCTGTCACTTCACATATACATCAACTTTAGATATATTTAAAGGGGCACACACCAAAACAAGCAACGCCATACCCACTTTAAAAACTCTATTTTTACTAACTACAGTATCTCACAAAAGTGTGTACAATCCCTCACATTTTTGTAAATATTTTATTCTATCTTTTCATGTGACAACACTGAAGAAATTACACTTTGCTACAATGTAAAGTAGTGAGTGTACAGCTTGCATAACAGTGCAAATTTGCTGCCCCCTCAAAATAACTCAACACACAGCTATTAATGTCTAAACTGCTGTCAGCAAAAGTGAGTACACCCCTTAGTGAAAATGTCCAAATTGGGCCCAAAGTGTCAATATTTTGTGTGGCCACCATTATTTTCCAGCACTGCCTTAACCCTCTTGGGCATGGAGTTTACCAGAGCTACACAGGTTGCCACTGGAGTCCTCTTCCACTCCTCCATGACCACATCACGGAGCTGGTGGATGTTAGAGACCTTGCGCTCCACCGCCTTCCATTTGAGGATGCCCCACAGATGCTCAATAGGGTTTAGGTCTAGAGACATGCTTGGCCAGTCCATCACCTTTACCCTCAGCTTCATTAGCAAGGCAGTGGTCATCTTGGAGGTGTGTTTGGGGTCGTTATCATGTTGGAATACTGCTCTGCAGCTCAGTCTCTGAAGGGAAGAGATCATGCTCTGCTTCAGTATGTTACAGTACATGTTGGCATTGATGGTTCCCTCAATAAACTGTAGCTCCCCAGTGCCGGCAGTACTCATGCAGCTCTAGACCATGACACTCCCACCACCATGCTTGACTGTAGGCAAGACACACTTGTCATTGTACTCCTCACCTGGTTGCCACCACACACGCTTGACACCATCTGAACCAAATAAGTTTATCTTGGTCTCATCAGACCACAGGACATGTAATTCATGTGGTCCAAGTTCAAGCAATCAATGTCCTTAGTCTGCTTGTCTTCAGCAAACTGTTTGCGGGCTTTCTTGTGCATTATCTTTAGAAAAGGCTTCCTTCTGGGATGACAGCC
Source organism: Glandirana rugosa (assembly GCA_018402905.1). Classification (NCBI taxonomy): domain Eukaryota; kingdom Metazoa; phylum Chordata; class Amphibia; order Anura; family Ranidae; genus Glandirana; species Glandirana rugosa. The sequence goes on along the minus strand of BLSH010391329.1, from coordinate 281,268 downwards.
ATGCAAACCAATTTGATGCAGTGTGCGGTGTATGGTCTGATCACTGACAGGCTGACTCCCCACCCCTTCAACCTCTGCAGCAATGCTGGCAGCACTCCTACATCTATTTCCCAAAGACAACCTCTGGATAAGACGCTGAGCACGTGCACTCAACTTCAGAACATGGCAAAGCCTGTTCTGAGTGGAAACGGTCCTGTTAAACCGCTGTATGGTCTTGGCCACCATGCTGCAGCTCAGTTTCAGGGTCTTGGAAATCTTATAGCATTGGCCATCTTTATGTAGAGCAACAAATATTTATTTCAGATCCTCATAGAGTTCTTTGCCATGAGGTGCCATGTTGAACTTCCAGTGAGCAGTATGAGAGAGTGAGAGTGATAACACCACATTTAACACACATGCTCCCCATTCACACCTAAGACCTTGTAACACTAACGAGCCACCAGGGAGGGAAAATGGCTAATTGGGCCCAGTTTGGACATTTTCACTTAGGGGTGTATTCACTTTTGTTGCCAGCGGTTCAGACATGGCTGTGTGTTGAGTTATTTTGAGGGGACAGCAAATTTACACTGTTATACAAGCTGTACACTCACTACTTTACATTGTAGTAAAGTGTAATTTCTTCAGTGTTGTCACATGAAAAGATATAATAAAATATTTACAAAAATGTGAGGGGTGTACTCACTTTTGTGAGATACTGTATGTTAGTTTAGTAAATAGTTTGCATTCATGTAGTTAGGCTTTTTAAAGAGGAGGGTCTGCTTTAACCAGTTGCTGACTGCCGGCCGAGGCTTGAAGGCGGCAACTTGGCTTGATATCGCAAATCGCCGTCAGGTGAAGGCTGCTGGGAGATTGCGCACAGTGAGCACGGCGCTTCCGGAGGCGTGATTGCACGCTCACTGTATTCCAGGGGGGCCAGGGAGCGGGTAGAATGGACTCGATGTCCGCCGGCTACTCGCAATTGTCCCCCCCGTAGTGACAGAGTGGGGATCCGTGAATGGAAAATGGGATCTCCATTCTGATAGAGGTCAGAACCCATGTGTATGGGAGCCACGATTACTCTCCTCCCCCAGCCAGCCTAGCTCCCATACAGCTAGAACACTTACAGGGAACACAGTTAACCCCTTAGAGTGCCCCGTGCTGGTTAACCCCTTCACTGCCAATGGCATTTACACAGTAATCAGTGCATTTTCATTGCAATAATCGCTGTATAAATGCCATTGGTCCCAAAAAAGTGTCAAAATGGTTCGACATGTCCTCTGCAATATCAAAGTCCTGAAAAGAATCGCAGATCGCCGCCATTACTAGTAAAAAAAAAAGTAAAAACCCCATAAATGAATTATCATAATTCGTAAACGCAGCAACTTTTGCACAAACCAATCAATAAACGCCAGTTGGGATTTTTTTACCTAAAATATGAGGAAGAATATAAATTGGCCAGAACAGATGAAAAAAATAGTTTTCTTATATTTTTTTTTTGGATATGTATTTGTTGGGGTGTAAGCGAGGCCTGCTGTCCTGACTGGCTTGGACTGACCCAGTATACCTTTTCAAGGATCCCTGGAGAATAATCTTAGCATAAGGAATTATACATATGCAGACACGTTATACGCCAAGATCATTCTGAGTTGTATTTCTTTGAGTCAAGCATTTATACATTATTGTGAAGGGCGTTACACAGTTAATGATATTCTATAATACATAAGACTATAGGCTAGCAATTATACAAAGTTAATGATATTCTAAATGATATAAGGCTATAGGTTGGCAATTATGACAATTGGCAAAACTCCTCCTCAGGGCAAAGAAGAAATCTGTATTCCAACACGCCTAGAGCTATGGGGTTGAGATTAAGGAGAAACCAAAGTGAATGCTTTTAATGGCTAGTATGTGAAATACAGTAATTGAATCTAGAGATTAGATCTTCCCTGTACGTGCAAACTGTGGAATGTGAAATGGAGGGGGGGACACTGAGAGAGAGAGTGAAGAAGGGGCATCTTAAAATGGAGTCCAGACAAAATGGCGTTTCAGTGTTTTCTCTGCATTCCCCCCATAGTATTATAGCAAAAAGTAAGAAATATTGGGTTTTTTTGTGCAAAATTGTCGCTCTTCTTTTGTTTATAGAGGCGATCAGAAATGACGCAGAGGGGATCAAATACTACCAAAAGAAAGCTATATTTGTGGGGAAAAAAATTAGTTTGGGTACAACGTTGTACGTCCGTGCAATTGTCAGTTAAAGCTACGCAGTGTCGAATCGCAAAAAGTGCTCTGGTCCTAAAGTGGGAAATCCTTCTGGGGCTGAAGTGGTTAAACAGCTACACTAGAAGTAGAAGCAGAACTTCACTCTCTCAACCATTGACTATTTTTAATCTATATGCTGCTAGCATTATTAAATAGATAGGAAAGTATATCATATTTACTTGTTTTTCAACTTTTTTTAAATTTCTTTAGTTTCTGCATGGTTTCCAGGTCTAGGAAAATGATGTCATACCTCCTAGGAGTCTTCAGGAGGGGGGGAGGAGTTTTCTCACACCCCTTTGCCTGCATGCTTGAGCTAAGGGCAGATGGATTCCAATAAGTAAATGCTACATGATTAGTTTGCCCTTACTGAAGATGGCCACAGCCAGAAATGCTAGGGTGTGTTTTTACAGGTGACTGCTCAGCAAAAAAAAATAGCATGGATGCATGGATACATAGATGGATTGGTGAGTTTGCTTTGAATATTAAAAATTAATTAGATCGTGTTTTTGGTTTGTGGTGCTCATGCAGTGAGCACCACTGTGAGGTAAGAGGAAACATGTAAAGCTATGTGGTAGACAAGTCCATGTTGAGGTTAAGTTAATGCCCATTTAAATTAAAATTTTAGGGGTTAAGTTCAAAGGTTAGATGTTTTCGTCAGATTCATTCTTAAGGTGTGTGTAAAACCTAAACTCCTTGTAAAAAAGTGTTAAAACCATTGTCAGGTTTTTATTGCTGGTTCCTGCTGGTAATATTCACCTTCTCTATCTGTCCTGGTCATCCACAGAAATTGTGGGAGTTCTAAAATTTTAGAGTTATTATAGGAACAGGAGGTTATGGTAGAAGAGAGAATAAATCAGCATTTTTTCGAGGTAACTCTTACTTTCTAAGTATTATGAAGAGGTGATAATTTAAGTAAGTTAAGTTTAGGGATTATATGATCGGAAAATTGTAAGATAGGAAAATCTAAAAAGGGAAATTGTGCATAAGCAGTACCCTAATAAAATGGACTATTATCTTTAATTCCTCCTGAAAAATAGCAATGCACTTCCAGGTATGTCAGGGTGTCAAGGCCCCTCTGGGCTTACAGTCTCATAGCTGTATATCTGTAGATTGAGAGGCACTGCTGCATGTGACTACTGGTTTTATGAGATTTGGTGATGTCACTACTGCACTGCTTGCTGAAGAGTAATCTGCACCGAGTGCATTTTTCTGCTTTTGTTCTATGCAGTCTGCGGATCTGTGACTCGCAGTCCAAATCAACAGTTATAGGAACACCAGTTATTAGTGGTAGTTTAGAAATGAGGATGCAAAGACTAGCACAGCTACACAGAAAAAGGCATGGTAAGTCAGTAATGGGGAAAAATCAGCTTTAGGGAGACAGCAGGCAAAATTAGTGACTAGTCCTTTCTCACATGCTTGCCATTTTGGGCACAGTCTCCATAGCTCCATAGTTGTGGTCCTCTTTAAATGTGAGGAATAGTCTTAAGCTTGGTACACACTAGTAAGGGGCTGATCAGAGCCGGCTCTACCACTAGGCAGAGTAGGTGGCCACCTAGGGTGCCACTGCCACCCAGGGCGCGCATCCGCTGTTGATCCGTCATTACTCTGCATCGATCACTCATGTCACTGGAGAGCCGTGGCTGGCAGCGTTAAAATGAGGTGGATCCAGGGGCACAGGTGCGGGCCTGTGGACCACGGCTAAAGAAATGTGTAGAAAGGCTCTGCAAAAATCTCCACCTCCGCCACCTCTATCGTATACATTAACAGGGCAAAGGGGGTGGAGTCAGGGGCTGAGCTAAAGGAGGGGCGGCAAAATGAGGTTTCGCCTAGGGTGTCAAAAATCCTTGCACCAGCCCTGGAGCTGATCAAAAAAAAACTGAACAGCTCAGGAGGAGTGGCTATACAATCCGATGTTAGTACAGCGATCTCCCTTACTGTGCTACCACACTCTGACAGGGGGGTGGCCCCCCGCAGAACACACCGGTCAGCACTCTCAGCCATTGGCTGAGAACACTGATCAGGTGCCTATTAGCAGACCTTTTTTGGTCATCATGACCCTTCGACAGAAGCTGGTCGATGCAGCCCAAAATTCATCACGTGTGTGCAGCCCTTAAGGGTTGGGTTAAGTTGGAGGTCAGGACATACGAGGGAGTAAATATTTTTTATGGACTTTGGCTGCAAGATACCTGCACAAAAAGTTACCAATACCAGACTTCCATTACCAAAAGCCAAAGTGCCAACATTTGTACAGTACATCGATGTGCTTTATGTCCAAAAGCTAAATAAAAGCTTCTATTACAATGCAATACAAGTTTCTAGTACAATGCAAATCCACTGACATTGTGGTCAGTTGAGTTTTATTTAATGTGCATGTTGCAATGAAAAAAAAAAAAATACTTATTGCATAGCAAAGGATAAAATGCATTCTCTAGATAGTTTATTATCTAGTATATTTTCTTATAGCAGTTATTCAGCAAGGATGATGATTGGCTGGCAGTTTTTTACTACTAATCATTCACTAGAGATGAATCCCCCAAAATGTATATGAAATAAAGGAAAATAGTGACTAGTTTCCCATTTCCCATAAAAAAAGTCTGCAGACAAACAACTTAATTAATATTTTAAATAAAGATATTTGATATGCAGATGTTAAAATTTGTTCAGCTATTATTGTGACTAAAGCTGAAGTTTAACTTTAAAAAAAATCCCTACAGTCTTAGTCACATCACAGATGGATTCAGAAGAAATGTTCACTGAGGGGATGCTGGTCCTTTTCCTGTCTCTGAACTTCCAGGGCTGTGATGGTTAACAATCTTCAGAAAGAATATTAGTACAGATGGCCTAATAGAGACACGCCCCCTCCTTCCTCCTCCATTAAAAATGTTCTTTAATTGATTACACTCCTTGTAACATAGCATAAAGAGGGTGTTTGGGACTTTATAGGAAGCATATGACCAAATAAAGCAACATGAATGAGGAGCGTCTGGTGGGTATATAGTAAAAAGTATCTAATACATATAATAACATATCATACAATATATGTTATGTCATAACATAGACAAGGTATATAATAATTAAAATGTATTTATTACAAATCAAGAAAATATCATGTTAATTCATGATATTGTCATAATAAAAACATCAGACTCTAGGATCCATGTTCACATAATATGTAACAGAGCCATATTAAATTGGTAAAAGCCAGTAAAACATAATTAGTAAAATAATTGGTAACACTCTTGAGGTGTATGAGTATAATGATAGCATATATATAGTTCAACGCGTTTCATAGATACTTCCACTATTTAGGAGCAGAGGCGAAATTGGTGTAGATAACCTATGAGTCTAGGTGATAGGTGCTGAGGGCTGGGGGCCAGCTGGGGAAGGAGTCATCAGTCCCAAGAGCTGAGATGGTGAACCCCTGGGACAATGGTGGAAAGCCAACAGGAAACAGGTATCGCTGGGGAAGTGTCTCCCATGTGTATTAAAAGGTGATGTGAAACACATTGCCATGTAGCTTATCATTTAATGTCAACCCAAGGGTCCGAATGGTGCACAGTCCCCACTGACAATTACCCAATCCTTGGGTTGACATTACAAAATAAGATACATGGCGATGTGGTTCACCGATTTCACATTTGCTCCTGAAGAGTGGAGTGGAAGTTATAGATGAAATGCGTTGAGTTATATAGATGCTATCATTATGACCATACATCTCAAGAGTGTTACCAATTATTTTACTAACTATGTTTTACTGGCCTGTACCAATTTAATATGGCTCTGTTACATATTATGTGAACATGGATCCTAGAGTCTGGTGGATTTATTATGACAATATCATGAATTAACATGCTATTGTGCCATTTTCTTACTATGTGATTTGTATGAAATAAATTATAATGATTATAATAATGATTATGTACCTTGTCTATGTTATGATATAAAGTATATGGTATGATATGTTATTATACGTATTAGATACTTTTTACTATACACCCACCAGACTCTCCTTGTTCATGTTGCTTTATTCGGTCATATGCTTCATATAAAGTCCCAAACGCCCTCTTTATGCCATCAGCAAATAGGAATGGAGGCACTTGACTCTTTGTCCTGAGCCCCATATAAAGTCTCAAACCCTTTCTTTCTTTTCTTTTTTAGTACTCCTTATAACATGATTTGTGAATGGGGGAGTGTCTGACAAGTCATGGGATTCCCCCTATTCACCGATCATGTTACAAGGAGTAAATTCAAAGAAAGAAAATTTCTCCATTGAGGAGGAGGAGGAAGAAGGGCGTGTGTTCCTGCTGGACCATCTGTACTACTGTTCTGCCTAAGGATCTAAAGCTGTTAACCATTGCACCACTGGAAGTTCAGAACCATGAAGAGGACAGGCGTCCCAGCACAGAGGATTACTCAAAATACAGCTGCTTGCAAAACATGGGAAATAGGAACTTCATTACAGAAAATTGATGTGACTAAAGCTGTGGGTATTCTTTTCAGCTAAACATTTGGTTTAACCACTTGCCGACCACCCACTGCAGATATACTGCGGCAAGGTGGCTCGGCTGCACAAATCGCCATACCTGTACAGCGATTCGTGCACTAGCTTTTGTGGGCGCGTGTTTCGATTAGCCAGTGGGGGAGCCAATCAGCGGGTGCAGCGGACTCGATGTCTGCCACCCCCCCACACGATCGTTCTCCGCAGAGACGGAATGGGGATCTGCAGAAGTAAACAAGGCAGATCTCTGTTCTGCCAGGGGATGACATTGAGATCTGTCTTCCTGCTAAGCTGGAAGATGGATCTGTGTGTTTTCCCAGTCACACAGTCTCATATATATACTGTAAAGTTGGGGAGATGTAGCTTCACGGAATTGAGTGTAAAAGCCGGTAAACTTAAACAGTCAGGGTGTTTATTTTCCCAATAAGCAAAACAAAATCAGGCTTTCAGCAGCATTTCAGAAAAACGAGAACATAACAACAGAAAGTCCGCTTGTCTTCAGCACAAAAATAAAAGTAAAAGTAACATACAGTTCGTTCAAGGGTCTTCAACCCAGGACTTTGCACAATCCTTGTTAGGTGTTTTTGCAGCCTCCAGCACACGTGCAGCTCTCCTAACACATGCAGCTCTCCAAAACACTGGTGTCTCCTCCCAGCTCCTCCTCACACACCAGCTAACACCACTTCCTCTCCTTAAGAGCTGCTTCCTGGAGGCTATTGACCCCGTGTGTGCTGGCTTCCCTGTAGTCAGTGGTGGAGGCCCTATCCCACCCGAAGATCACTTCAGGGCCTCCGAAATTCCGGGTCCCTACTACCTCTCTATCAATGTAGGGAGAACTGCGAGTCAGTCCTCTCTGTTATCTTGCTATCCCCGGAACTTCTCACCCCTCTCGGGTGACCCCCTGAGTACTACCCCCTTTCTTTAAAGGGACCATAAACCAAATATTGGTGCTATATAGCACCCATCCAGGACCCAACCTTGGCATCCTATACAATACTGTATGGGATCCGGCTTTTCCGGGTAGTGGGTGTGAATGCGTGCTGCCGCCGGCTCGCTTCCACTGTTATAATACACATTGGGAGCTGAGCGACGCATACAGCGGACTCAATGTCCGCCAGCACCCGCCAAACACAGGCTAGGCCCACAGTTAACCCTTTGATCGCCCCTGATGTTAACCCTTTCCTAGCCAGTGTCATTAGTACAGTGACAGTGCATTTTTTAGCACTGATCACTGTATTAGTGTCACTGGTCCCCAAAAAGTGTCAAAAGTGTAAGTTAGTTTCAGACTGTCCGCCACAATATTGCAGTCCCACTATAAGTGACTGATCACCACCATTACTAGTAAAAAAATAAAAACAAAATTAAAATTAATTAAAAATATCCCATCATTTGTAGACACTATAACTTTTGCACAAAACAATCAATATACGCTTATTGGGATTTTTGTTTACTAAAAATATGTAGAAGAATACATATTGGCCTAAATTCATGAAGAGATTAGATTTTTTTCCAACTTTTATTGGATATGTTTTATAGTCTGAATATTGCACTAGGTTGAATCGGCCAAAGGCACCTTCATCCCAAAGTCAATATAGAACATTTCCCTGATTTCCAAGAAAAAAATGGAGACACCTATCAGTAGGCACAGTGGCCTGCACCATGGCTTTGACTTGTCTATGATATGTTTTGTTGCCCTTGACCATGTCCCCCCACATGAGAGAGGGGGAGATGTTGATAGGCGGTTGCTGCAGATTGAGGCAAAATGGATTTACCAACTATCTGCCACAAAATATCCTGGACTCAATTAGGCCATGAGTTTCAAGCCCTTCCTGTAGCTTTGGCTCGGCGAGGGATTGAATACACCCCAGGGTGGAAACATTTGCCTCAGATTTCTCTGTCTCTGCTCCCCCTTGCTTAGGCCCACGCGGCTTCCATCGGTATAGCCTGCCCATTTCATAATAAGAGATTTTGATGTTTACTATATGTGTTTATTATGGTTTATTTGTTTATGCATGTAATGTCACTGCACCCCATTAGCTCGGCCCAATGTAACAATTTTTTTTAACCTTTCCCCCCCTTTTTATTCCATATCTTTATATATATATTTACAGGACTGCAGTATTTGATGATCTGGGGAGTCTGGTGACGGGGCCCTTTTGTGTTTCCTTTTTTTAACCTGCACGGACGCGTAGGGGTGTTCTGTCCTACAGGGATCCCACCATGTCTCCGGGATTGCGGTTCCCCACACTGCAGGAGGACCTCCCATTTGACTACCCTGGTACCCAGGGATTGATCCCTTCTGGTGGGAGGTTGGGAGGAATTTTTTTTGGCTGTCCCGTTATCCCCCCATTGAAACTTTTCCAGCTGTTTGAATCTCTCCCTTTAGCAGCGTTTGTTTAGTGGCTCAGTAGTTGGCCTCCCGTGTCACCACCTTGGGTGGTTGGTTGGGGCATTGCTCCTTTTCCTCTCCCTCCCTTGTCCCAGTTTCCTCTCATGGCTTTGCCACTTCTTGTGGCCTCCCTGTGGGTCTGCACTGGGTCCGAGGGAGGCTCCCCATTCTTTCTGGGGAGGCGGCGCTGCTTTGCCCTCACCTTGGGAGCTCCCGAGCTGACGGGGGATTTCCCAAGATGGAGGTTTGGGTTTCCTGGCGCTGTCACGCCATGTCATCACGTTCTTATGACGTTGGCATATGCGCAGTAGTCCCTGTGGCGTCCGCGATCAGCCGGTGATGTCAGACACCGGCTGATTGGAGTTTGTTCCATAAATGGTGACTGAGACAGAGCGCTCCTGTTATTTAGGGGGAATGCTGAGGATTGACTCAGAGGTGCCAGAGGGTAATTATGTCCTTCGGGACCATGTCTCTTTTGTGACTAGCTTTAAACACTTATGCTACTTGCTGTTTTTGTATCCTAGATCGGTGTTTAGGTCTCCCTGCGGGGATGACCTACCTGGTCTTCAGGGAACTTTTCTCTTACTGACCATCTTCCTGTTTGACTCTTGCACTCCTGGAGCATGTGGTGTGATATAAACCTTTTGATTTTGTGAGTAGTAAATGCCAGACATTTGTGGCCCCCATCCCCATATTGACCTCATATTGCCTTCCCCTATGAGCCGGTCCTCATTAAGACTATTCCCTCTGGTTTTTTAGCTATATTGTTTGCAAGCTGATTTTGGAGTCTTTTATTATGGGACAGTATATGGGCATTCCCATTTGACTTTGGTAGCACACTCTGCAGTCCCTACCTTGGGACACCTGGGCTATCCTTCACTGGTACTCCCTTGTTCCCCAATATTCTGGAGTTCTCTATCCTCTCTCCATAATGATACATGAGGTGAGTTGGTGTTGACAATCAGTTTTTATTGAAATATATATATATATATATTTTTTCATTATATACATTATATATATATTTTTTTTCCATTGCATTTAATATGGGATATAGTGACAATCATATCCAGCTTTCTAGCATCATTTTGTATACGATGAACATGTGTATTGGGTCTTTGATACCTCGATACATAGCTGTGTATATACTGTGTATTTTTTGTATTTTTTTTTTTCAGTATGTTTGATTTCCTTGTTTTTGTATCTTGTTTAGAATTTTTGTAAGCCCTGTTGTTCCTGATGAAGCATGTCGTGAAACATGTAGAATCAACGGGCACAACTGTAGATTCCTTTATCAATGAAAATGTCCATATTTGGTAACACTCACAAATGTTATCCAGCGAGAAGTTAAAAAACGTTCAACTTCTCTACAATTTTAATATATTTAAATAAAGATTTAGTATTTTACTTTTTAATTCTGTTTGTATTATTATGGCACCATAAAAATCCCCTTCTACTGCCTCTCGGATATGTTTTATAATAGAAAGTAAAAAAAAAATGTTTTTTTCAAAATTGTCAGTCTTTTTTTGTTCGTGGTGCAAAAAATAAAAAACGCGGTGATCAAATGCCACCAAATGAAAGCTCTATTTGTGGGATAAATAGAAGTACAGTTTATTTGGATACAGTGTCGAACGACCGCGCAATTGTCAGTCGAAGTAACAATATTAACGTGCAAAAGCAATGGTGCGCTTATTCATACATAATACATTCATAGATTCATACATTTTTATGTATGAATAAGCGCACCATTGCTTTTGAACTTGAATCGTTTTTGTACTGGGAGTTGACTCACTTAATGGTTGGTGCTATTCTCAGATTGTTCTTTTAACCCATTGTTTTATATCTATTATCAGTGAGTACTATTATCTATCATAACAGCGCTTAAGTGTGCTATACACAATTATATTTGAAGTAAGACAGTGTCGTATGGCAAAAAATGGCCTGGTCATAAAGGGGGGGGGGGTAAATCTTCCGGAGGTCAAGTGGTTAAAAAAGTGTTTATTTACAGTATCTCATAAAATTGAGTACACCCCTCACATTTTTGTAAATATTTTATTATATCTTTTCATGTGACAACACTGTATACTGTATTTACTGTGTAAATTTGCTGTCCCCTCAAAATAACTCAACACACAGCCATTAATGTCTAAACCACTGGCAACAAAAATGAGTACACCCCTAAGTGAAAATCTCCAAATTGGGCCCAATTAGCCATTTTCCCTCCCCGGTGTCATGTGACTCATTCGTGTTACAAGGTCTCAAGTGTGAATGGGGAGCAGGTATGTTAAATTTGGTGTTATCACTCTCACTCTCTCATACTGGTCACTGGAAGTGCAACATGGCACCTCATGGCAAAGAACTCTCTGAGGATCTGAAAAAAAATGTTTTACTCTGCATAAAGATGGCCTAGGCTATTTCTAAGACCCTGAAACTGAGCTACAGCACGGAGGCCAAGACCATACAGTGGTTTAACAGGACAGGTTCCATACAGAACTGGCCTCGCCATGGTCGACAAAAGAAGTTGAGTGCACATGCTCAGCGTCATATCCAGAGGTGGTCTTTGGGAAACAGACATATGAGCGCTGCCAGCATTGCTGCTGAGGTTAAAGGGGTGGCGGATCAGCCTGTCAGTGCTCAGACCATACTCTGCACACTGCATCAAATTGGTCTGCATGGCTGTCATCCCAGAAGGAAGCCTCTTCTAAAGATGATGCACAAGAAAGCCTGCAAACAGTTTGCTGAAGACAAGCAGACTAAGGACATGGATTATTGGAACCATGTCCTGTGGTCTGATGAGACCAAGATAAACTTATTTGGTTCAGATGGTGTCAAGCGTGTGTGGTGGCAACTGGGTGAGGAGTACAAAGACAAGTGTGCCTTGCCTACAGTCAAGCATGGTAGGTGGGAGTGTCATGGTCGGAGGCTGCATGAGTGCTGCCAGCACTGGGGAGCTAGAATTCATTGAGGGAACCATGAATGCCGACATGTATTGTGACATATTGAAGCAGAGCATGATCCCCTCCCTTTCAGAGACTAGGCCCCAGGGCAACATGATAAGGACCCCAAACACACCCCCAGATGACCAATGCCTTGCTAAAGAAGCTGAGGGTAAAGGTGATGGTCTGGCCAAGCATGTCTCCAGACCTAAACCCTATTGAGCATCTGTGGGGCATCCTCAAATGGAGGTGGAGGAGTGCAAGGTCTCTAATATCCACCTACTCTGTGATGTTGACATGCAAGAGGACTCCAGTGGCAACCTGTAAAGCTCTGGTGAACTCCATGCCCAAGAGGGTTAAGGCACTGCTGGAAAATAAAGGTGGCCAAATACAATACTGACGCTTTGGGCTCAATCTGGACATTTTCACTTAGGGGTGTACTCACTTTTTTTGTTTAGACATTACTGGCTGTGTGTTGAGTTATTTTGAGGGGACAGCAATTTTACACTGTTATACAAGCTGTCCACTCACTACTTTACATTATAGCAAAGTGTCATTTCTTCAGTGTTAACACCACACAATTCCTGCGCTTGGATGTATAAACCAATAGAGTAGGCCTGACCAGGGATGCAGTTTTTTATATATGCAACTTCCACTCTTTTATGTGCACTAGAAGATCTTGCTGCCCTCTTCAGGACCATGGGAATCCAAAAACACTAGAGAAGGATACAAAAGAGAGAGGGGCGCACCGACCTTGCGCAACACCATAAAACCATTTATTTAAAAATTAAAATCCAGCATAAAATATACTCACAAGCGGAGCAGTGTCAAAGGCACGTAAGTAATATACAGTGACATCAGTCTATCACCACCACAGCTATGGAGGATCCAGATGGCATAATTCGCAAGGCTAACGCATTTCCAGGGCGAACCCTCTTCTTCAGAGCGCTCTTTCCCTGAAGAGAGGGTTCGCCCTGGAAACGCGTTAGCCTTGCGAATGGTGCCATCTGGATCCTCCATAGCTGTGGTGGTGATAGACTGATGTCACTGTATATTACTTACGTGCCTTTGACACTGCTCCGCTTGTGAGTATATTTTATGCTGGATTTTAATTTTTAAATAAATGGTTTTATAGTGTTGCACAAGGTCGGTGCGCCCCTCTCTCTTTTGTATCCATTTCTTCAGTGTTGTCACATGAACAGATATAATAAAATATTTACAAAAATGTGAGGGGTGTACTCACTTTTATGAGATACTGTATATCTGCCATGAATTCGGCTTAAAGCAAAATGAAAAAAATAAACTCAAGTATCACATTTACATATTTTGATTTCTATGTAAGACTTGCCATGCATTTTTAAGGTTCCTGCATGTGACGTACATAAATGCACTGTGCTAAACAGGACAGCTGTGGGAACTGTTAGACATGTCAAACATTAACATCTGCAAAAGTCCACCACAGGAGGACAGTATTACATAGAAACCATGCTGCACTTGTATATTTGAGCAACTTGTGTTAGTAAATAAACCCATTTCGTTTAGTAAATGTGTCATTGTATTGTTTGACTTTGTTGGGTAATGTACTGTGAACCTTCTCTGCAGTAAATCACTGTCCTAGTTTGAAAATGCATTGGAGTGAGATGCTTTGTAATACTCGAATACTAGGTGTTTTCAGAAGAATAATACAATCTGACACATGATTGGGATTTGATTACTTGCTATATACAGTTGAAGAAATTCCTTAAAAAAAGACATTTGTTACCCCTGACATTAAAATCAAGAATGTAGTGGTTTACTAAAGAGTGTAACTTTTACACTGGTTTATTTAAAGCTGTATAAAAACTGCTCTATAAAACCTCAAAGGACTCATAAATCTTTAAAGCGGATGTCCAGGCAAACAGCTAAATACACAGAAGTACATGCAGTACATCAGAGCTGTTGTACCTGCCAAAGGATTTGTATTTCTATCCATCCAGCCCTGAGAGTTTCACACCTTGGCCCCACGGTACAGCCCTGTCTATTGGGCAAGGAGACCTAATCTTTCTCTGATGCAGTTTCACTTTCACTTATAGATTCGCTCCTTATCCCCACCTTGTGACTAAGCAGTGAAAGGAGAAGCAGCACACTGATGAACATGTCTCTCTCTGTCACTCTGCTGACTCCTTCTGCTTGCTCCATGCATTACAGTACACCTGATTGGCTCCTTGTACTGATCTTCTCACCCTTCTGAATTTATGTGTAAAGACTTAACAGTTGACTGCAAGAGACTGATACAAATTCAAACTGAGTTGCTTACTTTTCTCGCAGTTACCATTTTGGGACCCTAAGTGTGTCACACATGCCCCCCAAAAACCTAAAAAGCTTGTATCGTACGCCCTATCCTTCTGCTTGCTGCTGCTCCCCTTTTCACTTGACAGGTTAACAGCCGGATCTTACTGTGTAAATTCAGCAGCTGTAGATGTTGCCGCTGTCAAAAAATGGTCCATCTGATACAGTGTTTATAAAAGTTGTTCAAAATTAGATAGAGATATACAAATCAACATTGTAATTTTTGTGTCTAATTTTTTGTCTTGTTCGGTAGCAGAATTGGGTAGTCAGAACAAGCCAGGAATCAGAAAGCCAGAGATCAGTGTAGTCAGAGGCAGCAGACATGATCAGGAACCAGAAGGGACGTCAGCCAGACAAGTTTTCAACAGGAACACATCAGAGAGTCTGTAGATATGTTGTCCAAGGCAAAGGCACGGGAAGACTGAGCTAGGCAGTTTAAGTAGCAGAAGGGCTGGCTGACAAGCAGGAAATGGTCACCAGGTGAGTCACTGTGGAATGATGATGAGTACTGGCAATTAACCAACAGCTGAGAAACCAAAACTCTGAGAAGGGAGTGCCCCCTTCTCAACGACCCCTCCCCCTCAGAGGGCCACCAGGTCTGAGGGGAAAACATCTATGGAGAGCATGAAGGAGGACAGGAGCATGTACGTCTGAGGATGAGACCCAAGAGCGCTCTTCCGGACTGTACCTATTCCAATGAACCAGATACTGTATGCGCCCACGAAACCTACAGGAGTCCATGATTAATTGTATCTCATTTGTATCTCATACTCCTCGTGGTTCTCAACCTGAACTGGGCAAGGACGTGGTACCGAGGTGGTGAAGCAGTTGCATACCAATGGTTTTAATAAGGAGACATGGAATACTTTTGGAATACACATATTAGAAGAAAGGTTTAATGTGTAAGCCACTGGGTTGATCTTACGGAGAATATGCAAAGGCCCAATAAACCGTGGTGACAGTTTCAGTGAGGTAACACAGATTAGGAAGTTGTAAGATGATAGCCAGACTCTCTCCCCAACTTGGTAGGAAGGTGCAGGTAGGCACCTGTGATCAGCATGGAGTCTGTACCTGTCATTAACATGTCACAAGGACTCTTGGACCCGTACCCAATTGGAATGAAGACCACTGAGATGCTCCTCTAATGCAGGAATTCTCTAAGGAACAAATGAGTCAGGCAACATGGATGGTTAGAAACATAGAAAAGTGACGGCAGAAAAAGACTGAGTAGTCCATCAAGTCTGCCCCTTTTTATTTTTATTTTTTTTATTTTTTTTTTTTTTACATTAACCTTGCTGTCTGACTATAGATTTATGTTTATCCCAAGCATGTTTGAAGTAATTTACTGTTGACTGTCTCACAACTTCTGTTGGTAGTTTATTCCAATCCTCACCCACCCTTTCAGTAAAACCATAATTCGCCATAAACGGGACAATCGGGAATCGGTATTGACGGCACTATTGTGAGCAAACTCCGCCCAAGGTAAGAGGTCTCACCAGTTGTTATGGTGGTCAGAAATATAGCAACGTAGAAACTAATCCAAGGCTTGGTTGGCTCATTCTGCGGCCCCATTGGACTGTGGGTGATATGCAGAAGAGAAGAAAAGCTGAATTCCCAACTATGCACAAAAGGCTCTGCAAAACCTGGAGACAAATTGGCTACCCCTGTCCAAGATGATAACCTTAGGTAGCCCATGTAAGCAAAGGATCTCCCGAGCAAAAATTGATGACAGTTCTTTAGATATTGGCAACTTCTTAAGTGAAATATAATGTGACATTTTCAAGAACCGGTCAACCACCATAAGGATAACTGTGTTTAAAATCCATAGACAGGTGGGTCCAAGGCTGCTCTCCATTGGTTATGGGTTGTGGGAGGCCAACTGGAAGGGGTTGTGGTGTCTTACTCTGAGCACACACGTAACAAGAAGCAATGAAGATGGCTAAATCAGCACAGAGACTAGGCCGCTAGAATTGTTGAGAAATAGCCCAAATGAGTTGATTCTTCCATGGGTGGCCCGCAGCCTTGGGAGAATGGTATGCCTGGAGCAAAGCAGTGCAGAGTCCCTCAGGGACAAAGTAGTGGTCACAAGGTTTCTCGGGAGGAGAATTGACCTGTGCGGCAAGAATTCTGTCACCCAAAGGTGACGGGAGACTGATACAAACAGCAGCCAGAATATGATCAGGAGGTAACACATGAACAGGAACCGACTCCATCTTGGAAGTGGATGAAAACTGTAACGACAATGCATCAGTTCAATTACATAGTCTCATTCTTACCCAGTACATTCTTAGTACTGGGTAAGAATGAGACTATGTAATTGAAGCTTGACAAAAAAAGATCCCATCATGCCCTTTTGGGAGATAGGCGTTTAGCCTCAGACAAGAATGTGAAATTCTTATGGTCAGTCAAAATGAGGACTGGCACAGTGGTACCTTCCAGGAGATGCCTCTATTCTTTAAAGGCTGTAATGATTGCTAACAACTCTCTGTCTCCAATCTCGTAATTGCATTTGACAGGAGGCAATTTCTAGGAAAAGTAGCCACAAGGATGCATAGCGTTCTCAGAGGCAGGACATTGAGACAGAAGGGCACCAACTCCAGTCTCAGATACATCAACCTCAAGAATGGAAGGTAACAGAGGATCAGGATGTGCCAACACAGGAGCTGAAACAAAGGCAGCCTTGAGAGACTCAAAGGCTTTAATGGAATCCAAAGACCAATTCTGTGGTTTACTGTCCTTTCTGGTCATATCAGTCAGGGGTTTGACCAGAGAAGAGAAGTTACGAATACATTTCCGATAATAATTGTCAAAACCAAGAAAACATTGCAGCGGACCATACAGGTCGAGGCCACTGTAGAACTGCAGTTAGTTTGTCTGGGTCCATCGAAAAACAAGCAGTGGAAATTACATAACCCAGAAATTTAACCTATTCACAATGGAACTTGCACTTTTCCAACTTGCAATACAAATTATTATCTCTCAGCCTCTGTAGCACACGGGAGACATCTGTGTGGTGGCTCTCTAGGGATTTAGAATATATAAGAATATCATCGATATCAACTACCACACATTGCTGCAGCATATCTCAGAGGACATCGTTGATGAATTCCCGAAAAACTGCAGCATCATTGCAGAGACTAAACGGAATTACAAGGTATTCATAATGTCCTATCCAGGTATTAAACACAGTTTTCCATTTGTCGCCCTCCTTGATCCTCACAAGATTGTATGCCCCTCTCAGATCGAGCTTTGTGAAAACCGTTGCTCGCGTAAAGGCGGTCAAATAATTCCATAATCAACGGAATCGGATAAGCATTCTTAATGCCTTTAAAGTTCAAAAAGACAGATTTTTAAAATACTGTATATTGAAAATAAATTGAATATACTATTGAGAGCTAAACAGTGAAATTGTGCACTTGAGTTCAAGGCAAAAGTGATATCTATAGCAATATCTTTTCAATTGAGTGTGGCAATCTGGACTTTCAATGTTATCACTCTAAATGGAAAGAACTAAACTAAAAATGATTTTTATAATCATGACTCATACACAAAACTGTTATTGTATTCAGAACTAAATATTCACACCAAGTTAAGTAAGTGCTTGTGATATATTACATGAATATAAAATTACAGTTTTCACTTCATAAAAGTAATGTATGCCAATGTTCTAGTTTTGAATAGAAACAAAATGTTGTAAAATTTCTATTCTAGTATAGTACATCCAAGTATCTGAGGAATCCAAGACGTTGAAAGAGCTGTTTCAATGGTTTCAGTATTCCAGAGTGTGATTAAGTGATCTGAAAAAGAACTGGGAGCAAAGTGTCCTGAGATTATCCAATGTAACGTAATAGTCAGGTCCTATGGTTGCATAATGCATAATTCTGATTTTAAAATTAATTTAACTATAATAAAAATCAACCCCGATTTGTATACAGTATTTTCTAATTCACATCATGTTGTAGAATAATGGATAACAGTTTGTAAGGGAGCACTGACAATTTAAATTACAGATGACATAGCAGTAGCAGATTGTAGCACACCGATTCTGATTTCCTAAAGTAGTAGAGCATGTTCACTTTCAAAGTAAGTTTTGACTTATGTTAGAAAATGAGCTGAAAACAAAGTAAGAATTCTCTTTGCAAAGAATATTCAATAATTTGTTGGGATATTTAGAAAACAGGACATTGCTTGCACATGATTGGATGATTGAAGTCGGCACAACACCTCATGTTTTAAGTGAATTTTATTTTTGCAAAAATAATTTTCATATAACTTAGATGTGCTAACTTGCTAATGATGCAATCAGATGCAAGCAGCATCCTTTTTTTAAAAAATCCTGATGCATAATTACTTATTCTTTGTAAAGTAAATCTCCAATTGTTTTACTTCATTTACTAAGATAAGTGAATATTTACTTTTTAGTGGGAAAATTCACTTTGGATTGTACCCTGAAAGGTAATGCCATAATGTGCCAGTATGCAGGACAAAAGGGGTAGCTGCCCCGGGCACAGTCATTGTTTTGGGGCCCAAAGCAGCTGCCCCTTGATCCCCCACTGCCCGCAAATAGTTGATAAGTGGATTCCAGAGGGCCCAAGAAAATGTTTACCCAAGGTCCAATCAATATTAAAAATGGCCCTGCCAGTATGCATTGCATACTAGCACATTATGTTAAACTTACCTGAAAACAAAGCCTTCCAGCATTGCTCTGTCACCGCTGTAGGCACTCCTATCTTTACCCAGTCTTCCTTCCAGGTTCACGGACTCCGGCTGTGTGAGTGGAGAGAGCTGCGATGATGTCATGCTTACGGCACAGGACTCTAAAGGAATTGAGCTAAAAAATAAGACAACAGTAAAGTTAGGCCAATTTTTTTCCATATTGTGAAAGATAATGTTACACCGAGTAAAATGATACCCAACGTGTCATGCTTAAAAATTGCGTCTGCTCGCGGAATGACGACAGACTTTGCAACATAAAAATCTCCATTGGCAACGTTTAAAAAATTATACAGGTTAGCATTTTTGAGTTACAGAGGAGGCCTAGTGCTAGAATTATTGCTCTCGCTCTAACGATCGTGGCGATACCTCACATGTGTGGTTTGAACACCGTTTTCATATGTGGGACATACGTATGTGTTCGCTTCTGCGCGCAAGCTCACGGGGACGGGGCGCTTTAATTTTTTTTTTTAATTATTTATTTTACGTTTTAATTTTTATTTTTTGACTGTCCTTTAAAAAAAAAAATTATCACTTTTAGTCCTATTACAAGAAATGTAAAAATTCTTTGTAATAGAAAATGCATGCCAGGACCTCCTAAATATGAGATCTGGGGTCAAAAAGACCTCAGATCTCATATTTACACTAAAATGCAAAAAAAAAAAATTGAAAAAAATGACATTACAAGAAAAAAATGGGCCCGTTAAGACCGTCACACGTTGCTTCCGCCCTGCCATGTTTTGGAGCCAAGCACAAATTTGCATGTTAATACAGTGCTCTTCACACTCACTCACTTCACACTCACTACACACACAGCGGCTGAAGCCACTCACTCGGCTCACGGATACGGGGGGGGGGGGGGGGAACAGACGCGATCATCTCCGCCACTGTCGACGGGTCCGATAAGCGGCGGAGATGACCGGAAAGCCACAAGGAAGGGGGGCACCTCTCCCGCCGATGATAAAAGTGAACTCGTGGTGTATACGCTGCTGAGACCACTTTTATCTTGTGCAGAATCGCCTGCACTAAAAGAAGATACCGGGTTTGTGGTAGCTATCTGCTACCATAACAACGGTATTCCATTTCAAAGTGACCGCCGTCATATGACGGTGTTGATTCGGAAGTGGTTAAAGCATAACTCCACTTTTGTTGAGAAAATAACATTCCCCTCTGGGTGATCTATGTACATTGCGAGGATTATAACAACCTTTGTTGCAGATTCCTACCTTTTGTTATTCTGAAGAAATCCCTCTGTGTTTCTCTGTGCCTCTGTACTTAGTGGGTCTAATGGGAGTGGTTTCATAATTATCAAGCAGGTGTGCAGCTGGACAGAACTAATGAGGAAATCTGCTAGACCTGCATCCCTTTAGACGTGCTCCTATTGAAAGTATCTCTCCAAAAAATGACATTTTTGTTGCAGGGGATGCTGAAATCTGACTTGTATCTTAGGCAGACTTCTGGGAAAACCTGGTGAGCCAATCACAAAAGCAGGAAATTATGTTTCTGGGGAGTGGTCAGTACACATGTGTACAGAACAACTCCAGGTAGCCATATTGCAATGCATTCTCAGAAAATTACAGCAGCTGCAGATTGAAAAGGAAAGGTCATTTTTAATAACATTCCATTACAATATGACTTGTATTGCAATTGTACACGCTTTACTATTTTTTTCTTTATTTACCTTTTTTTTTCCTACGAAAGTGGAGTTACCCTTTAACATTATTTTCTGATTATCATATACAGTATTCATCACCCAGATGTTATCTATTTGAATGCCCAACTTTAATCAGCTTGGTTTTTCGTCCCATATAAATAATTTGCTCATATTGTCTTCAAATCAACTCTATAGTCAAAGTGCTAGTAAACTTTGTCCCAATAAGGAGCAGCACTACCTTTTCACCAGCTAGCACTGAAACTGTTCTGAGAGGCTATTCAGGTTAATCAAGTGACTTTAATAAGTGACTGTTGACCCCAAAAGATCCAGTGGATTCAAGCTAAAAGGCTCCTCAAAAGGTGCAGAAATGGAAATAAACATTTCTTGTGAATAACAAGATCCCAAAGTGAAGGGATTAATCCACTAAGTACTTTTAAGAACAGGAGACTTTTCAGTGAACCCCTGTTTTGGATATAACTATGCTAGCATTCAAAATGTTACACTCTACTGCCTGCACAGTGATAGCACACACCAACTATGTCATATGCATTGAATTGACTGGACACCTCCAGGTAAATAGTTGAAATCAAAACTTTCAAAGTTGTAAACTTTCTTGGATACAATGGTAGGCAATATGCACAAAGAAATGTTTAAATCCATACATAGTCTTTTTACAAGCATGTACAAGATAGAACGAGTTCAGAGACGGGTAACAAATATGGTGAAAGGTCTGGGAGATAAAACATATCAAGAGCGACTTCAGGAACATAATATGTACAGTCTAGAGGAAAGAAGGGTGAGGGGAGACATGACTGAAACCTTAAATACATCAAGGGGGTGAAAAAGGTTCAGGAGTAGAGTTGAGCGGATTCCTGCATGTTGATGTTCGGCAGGTTCGGCCGAAGTTCGCGAAAAAGTTCGAGTTCGGCCCCAAACTTGAACCAAACTTGACCCCGAACCCCAAAATATTATAAAAAGAGGATACGTTCACTTAAGTATACCAATGGCTGTGTGAGGCCGGTCTAAATGGCTATTCTGCACAAGGTACAGACAAGTCTTGTGGGATCCATGCCTGGTTCATTTTAATAAAGGTTAGCTTGCCCACTTTGGCTGCGGACAGGCAGCTGTGCTAGTCTGTGATAACGCCCCCTGCCGTGCAAAAAACACACGTTCAGACAATACACTGGCTGCAGGGCAGGCCAGCACCTCCAAGGCATAAAGGGCAAGCTCAGGCCATGTGCACAATTTGGAGACCCAGAAGTGAATGGGGCAGACCCATCAGTCAGTACATGTAGGCGTGTGCACACATACTGTTCCACCATGTTGCTGAAATGCTGCCTCCTGCTAAGACGTTGTCTATCGGCTGGTGGTGCTGTTGTGGCGGGCTGCTGACAAAGCTTTTCCACATTTTGGCCATGCTAACCCTGCCTTCTGAGGTGCTAGCGGTGCCACAGCTGCGTTGGCGACCTCTTCCTCCTCCTCTGCCTTCACCTTGTGCTTCCACTGAGCCCCCGTTGTCATTTGGGAATGCCCTCAGCAGTGCGTTTACCAGCGTGCGCTTGTAGTCGCGCATCTTCCGATCACGCTCCAGTGAGGGAATTAAGGGCGGCACGTTGTCCTTGTAATGGGGATCCAGCAGGGTGGCCACCCAGTAATCAGCACAAGTTACAATGTGGGCAACTTGGCTGTCATTGCGCAGGCACTGCAGCATGTAGTCGCTTATGTGTGCCAGGCTGCCCAGAGGCAAAGACAAGCTGTTCCTCCTCCTCCTCCTCATCATCCTTGTCCTCCTCATTCTCCAGAACTGTGCCCTGGCTTGAAATTTTTTTTACCTGGCCTATGCTGGTGCAGGAACCCCCCCTCCAAGCCACTTGTGAATGACTGGCCTGATAACCATGGAAATGACCCCTCTTCCTCCTCCTCCTGTGCCACATCCTCTTCCATCATCGCCCGAAGGAGACATAGAAGTGGGATAGTAACGCTGAGAACAGCGTCATCGGCACTGGCCATGTTGGTGGAGTACTCGAAACACCGCAAAATGGTACACAGGTCTCGCATGGAGGCCCACTCATTGGTGGTGAAGTGGTGGTGAAGTGGTGCTGTTCTGCGGAGCGACTGACCCGTGCGTGCTGCAGCTGAAACTCCACTATTGCCTGCTGCTGCTCGCACAGTCTTTCCAGCATGTGCAAGGTTGGGTTCCACCTTGTGGGCACGTTGCATATGAGGCGGTGAGTGGGAAGGCCGAAGTTCCGCTGCAGCGCAGACAGGCAAGCAGCAGCAGGGTGAGAACGCCGAAAGCGTGCACAGACGGCCCGCACTTTCTGCAGCAGCTCTGACATATCCGGGTAGTTTTTTGCACTGCCAAATTCAGCACATGCGCCAGGCAAGGGATGTGCGTCAAACCGGCTAGGCCCAGAGCTGCTACGAGATTTCGCCCATTATCGCACACCACCAGGCCGGGCTTGAGGCTCAGTGGCAACAACCACTCATTGGTCTGTTGTTCAATGCCCGTCCACAGCTCCTGCGCAGTGTGGGGTTTATCCCCCAAACATATCAGTTTTAAAACAGCCTGCTGTCGTTTTCCCCTGGATGTGCTGAAGTTGGTGGTGAAGGTGTTACGCTGACCGGATGAGGAGGTGGTAGAGGAGGAGGAAGCGGAGTAGGAGGAGGAGGCAACAGGAGGCAAAGAGAAATGCCCTGCAATCCTGGGTGGCGGAAGGGCATGCGCCAAACTGCTATCCGCCTCAGTCCCACCCGCCACTACATTTGCCCATTGTGCAGTTAGCGAGATATAGCTCCCCTGCCCATGCTTACTGGTCCACGTATCAGTGGTTATGTGGACCTTGCCACAGATGGCGTTGCGCAGTGCACACTTGATCCTGTCCCCGACTTGTTTGTGCAGGGAAGGGATGGCTCGCCTGGAAAAGTAGTGGTGGCTGGGAACCACGTACTGTGGGACAGCCACCGCCATCAGGTTTTTAAAACAGTCCATGTCCACCAGACGGAATGAAAGCATTTCAAAGGCCAGGAATATTGAAATGCTGGCATTCAGGGCCAGGGATCGAAAGTGGGTAGGGGGGTACTTCCTCTTTCTCTCCAGTGTTTGGAAGATGGACAGCTGTAAGCTTCCATGGGACCGTGTGGAAATGCTTGGGGACGGTGGCGGACATGGTGGCGTTACTGTCACATCGTTTGCTGGGTGGCAGGTGACACTGGCACTGTAGAGGTGGAGGAAGAGGCTGAGACAGCAGCAGAAGAGGAAGCAGTAGGAGCCCGAGACATTTCTTGGATTTTGAGGTGCTTATTCCACTGCAGTTCGTGCTTTGCATTTAGATGCCTGGTCATGCAGGTTGTGCTCAGGTTAAAAACATTTATGCCTCGCTTTAGGCTCTGATTGCACAGCGTGCAAACCACTTGTGTCTTGTCGTCAGCACATTGTCTGAAGAATTGCCACGCCAGGGAACTCCTTTGAGCTGCCTTTGGTGTGCTAGGTCCCTGGGTGCAGTGGGTAGTAGCAGGCGTACTGTCTAGGGGACGGTCGCTCCACTTTTGCAACCTGCTTCCTCTTTTGCTGTACTGGTGCCTCTGTGCGACTACCACCTCTTCCTCCAAACTGCACACGTCACTCGCATGACCTTCATTCCATGTGGGGTCTAGGGCCTCATCATCCTCCACATCATCTTCCACCCACCC
Organism: Glandirana rugosa; assembly: GCA_018402905.1. Taxonomy (NCBI): domain Eukaryota; kingdom Metazoa; phylum Chordata; class Amphibia; order Anura; family Ranidae; genus Glandirana; species Glandirana rugosa. The sequence continues at coordinate 256,822 of BLSH010391329.1, read as the reverse complement.
TTCACCACTGCCCTCCTTGTCAGTCTGCACACTGTAGAAAGCCACAGCAGTTGGCACCTGTGTTTTCTTATCATCAGAGACGTGCTGTGGTGGTGTTTCCATGTCCTCATCCTGAAACAGAAGTGGTTGGGCATCGGTGCACTCAATGTCTTCCACTTCTGGGGCAGGGCTATGTGGATGGCCCACGGAATGCACACCAGCAGAGTCATCAAAACGCATAAGAGACTGCTGCATGACTTGGGGCTCAGACTGCTTGGCTGATTTACAAGGGGCTGAGGTGAAAGACAGATCGCCATGGGGTTCAGGTACCAACTCTGAGCTTTCAGCAAGGGACCGGGTGGGAGACAATGTGAAGGAACTGGAGGCATTGTCAGCCACCCAATCTACTATGACCTGTACTTGTTCTAGCCTCACCATTCGTTGAGCGGCATTCTGGCCTACCATATAACGTTGAAGGTTCTGTCTGCTACACGGACCTGAGGAAGGTGTTTCACTTGTGTGTGTAGCTGGCGCAGATCGACCATGTCCTCTCCTTGCAACAGCATCTTCACCAACACCACCAACACCAGCAGTACCAGCAGCACCACAACCACGACCACATCCTTTATTTTACGTTCTCCTCATTCTGGAGGCAAATGTACTATTTAGCACAAATTTATATTATTTTTTAAACCAGCAATGTAGACACACTTTTTAATTTTGAGCAAGAAATGAACAGCAAGGTGCAAATGTACTATGTAGCACTATTTATTATTCTTTTTTTTTTTTAAACCAGCAATGTAGACGCACTTTTTAATTTTGTGCAAGAAATGCACAGCAAGGTGCAAATGTACTATGTAGCACTATTTTATTTTTTAAACTAGCAATGTCGACGCAATTTTTCATTTTGTGCAAGAAATGCACAACAAGGTGCAAATGTACTATGTAGCACTATTTATTTTTTTTTTTTTAAACCAGCAATATAGACGCACTTTTTATTTTTGTGCAAGAAATGCACCGCTGGCTGAAAATGTAGTATTTAGAATATATATATATATATTTGAAACCAGAAATGTAGACGCATTTTTTATTTTTGTGCAAGAAATGCACCACTGGCCGCAAATGTAGTATTTGGAATATTTATTTTTTAAACCAGCAATGTAGACGCACTTTTTATTTTTGTGCAAGAAATGCACCGCTGGCCGCAAATGTAGTATTTAGAATATTTTTTTTTAAACCAGCAATGTAGACACACTTTTTATTTTGTGAAATAAATGCACTGCTGGCCGCAAATGTAGTATTTAGAATATTTTTTTTTTTAACCAGCAATGTAGACGCACTTTTTATTTTTGTTCAAGAAATGCACTGCTGGACGCAAATGTAGTATTTAGAATATATATTTTTTTAAACCAGCAATGTAGATGCACTTTTTATTTTTGTGCAAGAAATGCACCGCTGGCCTCAAATGTAGTATTTAGAATATTTTTTTTTTTTAAACCAGCCATGTAGATGCACTTTTTATTTTTGTGCAAGAAATGCACTGCTGGCCGCAAATGTAGTATTTACAATATTTTTTTTTAAACCAGCAATGTAGACGCACTTTGTATTTTTGTGCAAGAAATGCACCGCTGGCCGCAAATGTAGTATTTAGAATATATATATATATTTTAAACCAGCAATGTAGACATATTTTTTAATTTTTGTGCAAGAAATGCCCCGCTGGCCGCAAATGTAGTATTTGGAATATTTTTTTTTTTAAATCAGCAATGTAGACGCACTTTATATTTTTGTGCAAGAAATGCACCGCTGGCCGCAAATGTAGTATTTAGAATTTTTTTTTTTGTTAAACCAGCAATGTAGACGCACTTTTTATTTTTGTTCAAGAAATGCACCACTGGCCACAAATGTAGTATTTAGAATATTTTTTATTTAAAACCAGCAATGTAGATGCACTTTTTATTTCTGTGCAAGAAATGCACTGCTGGCCGCAAATGGAGTATTCAGAATATTTTTTTTTAAACCAGCAATGTAGATGCACTTTTTATTTTTGTGCAAGAAATGCACCGCTGGCCGCAAATGTAGTATTTGGAATATTTTTTTTTAAACCAGCAATGTAGACGCACTTTGTATTTTTGTGCAAGAAATGCACCGCTGGCCGCAAATGTAGTATTTAGAATATATATATATATTTTAAACCAGCAATGTAGACGCATTTTTTTATTTTTGTGCAAGAATTTCACCGCTGGCCACAAATGTAGTATTTGGAATATTTTTTTTTTAAACCAGCAATGTAGACGCACATTTTATTTTTGTGCAAGAAATGCACCGCTGGCCGCAAATGTAGTATTTAGAATATTTTTTTTTAAACCAGCAATGTAGACGCACTTTTTATTTTTGTGCAAGAAATGCACCGCTGGCCGCAAATGTAGTATTTAGAATATTTTTTTTTTAAAACCAGCAATGTAGATGCACTTTTTATTTTTGTGCAAGAAATGCACCGCTGGCCGCAAATGTAGTATTTCGAATATTTTTTTTTTAAAACCAGCAATGTAGACGCACTTTTTAATTTTGTGCAAGAAATGCCCCGCTGGTCGCAAATGTAATATTTTGCACAAAAAAAAAAAATGTTTCATTTGTCTAACTGCAATGTAAAAGCAGTATTTAAATATGCCAAAATGTTGCCAACTGAACTAACAGAACACGATTAAAGTAGTGTCCCTGACACACAAGCAGTTGGAAGTGCACTGCACTTCAGGGATAGGCACGGACCATAACTGTGGCGGACATTTTCCAAATGACAGACCTTAGTGAAGGACACCAAGGTACATTTCAAATTAAAACCTTCAAAAAACCCCATAATCTCCGTCAGTGGAAGGAATAGGGCCCCATCATTGGTGTCAGTGGGAGGAATAGTGCCCCATCATTGGTGTCAGTGGGAGGAATGGTGTCCTATTATTGGTGTCAGTGGGAGGAATAGTGTCCCATCATTGGTGACACAGTCCCTGTGATGAAATTAGCACAAGACAATCAAGTCAACCGTTGTAAAACCGTATAAATTTATGACGAAAATGTAACGTCAATCTGTTTACTTTGTAAAAAAAAAAAAC
>BLSH010391329.1:191301-212335 GCA_018402905.1 Glandirana rugosa | reverse complement strand
TGTAAGGGACAGATTATTGTTCTATAATCATCTCCTAGTTCTAAAGGGAGAGGTTCCTGCTGGTCCTGTAAGGGACAGATAATTGTTCTATAATCATCTCCTAGTTCTAAAGGGAGAGGTTCCTGCTGGTCCTGTAAGGGACAGATAATTGTTCTAAAATCATTGCCTACTCCTATAGGGTCAGGTTCCTGCTGTTGCTGTAAGGAACAGATTATTATTGTTCTATAATCATCTCCTAGTTCTAAAGGGAGAGGTTCCTTCTGGTCCTGTAAGGGGCAGATTATTGTTCTAAAATCATCTCCTAGTTCTATAGGGAGAGGTTCCTTCTGCTCCTGTAGAAGAAGAAGAATTTATTATTCATTTTTTGTATTAATAAATACTTAAATAGTGCTACATAGTACATTTGTGTCCAGAATGAGGAGAGCGACAAATAAGGGACGCAGTCATGGTGCTGCTGGTGTTGGCGGTATTGGTGAAGCTCCTGTTGGAAGGAGAGGACATGGTCAATCTGTGCCAGCTACACCCACGAGTGAAACACCTAACTCAGGTGCGAGTAGCCGACAGAACCTTCAACGTTATATGTTAGGCCCGAATGCCGCTCAACGAATGGTGAGGCCAGAACAAGTACAGGTGATAGTAGATTAGGTGGCTGACAATGCCTCCAGTTCCTTCACATTGTCTCCCTCCCATTCCCTTAATGAAAGCTCAGAGTTGGCACCTGAACTCCATGGCCATCTGTCTTTCACCTAAGCCCCTTGTAAATTAGCCAAGCTGTCTGAGCCCCAAGTCATGCAAGAGACTCTTATGCTTTTTGATTACTCTCCTGGTGTGCTTTCCGTGGGCCATTCACATAGCCCTGCCCCAGAAGTGGAAGACATTGAGTGCACCGATGCCCAACCACTTCTGTTGCAGGATGAGGACATGGAAACACCAGCGCAGCACGTCTTTGATGATGACGAAACACAGGTGCCAACTGCTGCAGATTTCCTCAGTGTGCAGACTGACAAGGACAGTGGTGAAGGGTGGGTGGAAGATGATGTGGAGGAGGATGATGAGGTCTTAGACCCCACATGGAATGAGGGTCATGCGAGTGAGGTGTGGAGTTTGGAGGAAGAGGTGGTGGTCGCACAGAAGCACCAGCACAGCAAAAGATGAAGCAGGTTGCAAAAACGCGAAGCGAGCGTCCCCTAGACAGTAGGCCTGCTACTACCCACCGCACCCAGGGACCTAGCACACCAAAGGCAGCTCAAAGGCGTTCCCCCGCGTGGCAGTTCTTCAGACAATGTGCTGGCGACAAGACACGAGTGGTTTGCAAGCTGTGCAATGATAGCCTGAGCCGAGGCATAAATGTTCTTAACCTGACCACAACCTGCATGATCAGGCATCTAAATTCAAGGCACAAGCTGCATTGGAATAATTACCTCAAAATCCAAGAAAGGTCTCGGCCTCCTCCTGCTTCCTCTTCTGCTGCTGCCTCGACCTTTTCCTCCACCTCTACAGTGACAGTGTCACCTGCCACCCAGCAAACAGAGCATGTGACAGCAACGCCACCAGGTCCGCCACCGTCCCCAAGCATTTCCACACGGTCCCATGGAAGCTTACAGCTCTCCATCTCCCAAACACTGGAGAGAAAGAGGAAGTACCCCCCTACCCACCATCGATCCCTGGCCCTGAATGCCATCATTTCAAAATTCCTGGCCTTTGAAATGCTGTCATTCCGTCTGGTGGACACGGACAGTTTTAAAAACCTGATGGCGGTGGCTGTCCCACAGTATGTGGTTCCCAGCCGCCACTACTTTTCCAGGTGAGCCATCCCTTCCCTGCACAAACAAGTCGGGGACAAGATCAAGTGTGCACTGCGCAACGCCATCTGTGGCTAGGTCCACATAACCACTGATACATGGACCAGTAAGCACGGGCAGGGACGCTATATCTCGCTAACTGCACACTGGGCAAATGTAGTGGCGGGTGGGCCTGAGGCGGCTAGCCATTTGGCGCATGTCCTTCTGCCACCCAGGATTGCAGGGCATTTCTCTTTGCCTCCTGTTGCCTCCTCCTCCTACTGCGCTTCCTTCTCCTCTACCACCTCCTCATCCGCTCTGTGTAACACCTTCACCACCAACTTCAGCACATCCAGGGGGAAACGACAGCAGGCTGTTTTAAAACCGATATGTTTGGGGATAAACCCCACACTGCGCAGGAGCTGTGGATGGGCATTGAACAACAGACCGATGAGTGGTTGTTGCCACTGAGCCTCAAGCCCGGCCTGGTGGTGTGCGACAATGGCCGAAATCTCTGGGCCGAGCCAGTTTGACGCACATCCCTTGCCTGGCGCATGTGCTGAATTTGGTGGTACAGAAATTTCTAAAAAACTACCCAGATATGTCAGAGCTGCTGCATAAAGTGCGGGCCATCTGTGCGCACTTTTGGCGTTCTCACCTTGCTGCTGCTCGCCTGTCTGCGCTGCAGTGGAAGTTCGGCCTTCCCGCTCACCACCTCCTATGCGACGTGCCCACAAGGTGGAACTCCACCTTGCACATGCTGGAGAGACTGTGCAAGCAGCAGCAGGCAATAGTGGAGTTTCAGCTGCAGCATGCACGGGTCAGTCGCTCTGTGGAACAGCACTTCTTCACCACCAATGAGTGGGCCTCCATGCGAGACCTGTGTACCGTATTGCTGTGTTTCGAGTACTCCACCAACATGGCCAGTGCCAATGACGCTGTTCTCAGCGTTACAATCCCACTTCTATGTCTCCTTGAAAAAACACTTCGGGCCATGATGGAAGAGAATGTGGCACAATAGGATGAGGAGGAGGAAGAGGGGTCATTTCCACGGTTATCAGGCCAGTCATTCACAAGTGGCTCGGAGGGTGGGTTCCTGCACCAGCATAGGCCAGGTCAAAAGTATTCAAGCCAGGGCCCAGTTCTGGAGGATGAGGAGGACGAGGAAGATTTTTATGAGGAGGAGGATGAGGAACCGCAGCAGGGTGGCACCCAACGCAGCTCGTGGGCATCACTGGAGCGTGGCTGGGGGGATACGGAGGACACAGACGATACACCTCCCAAAGAGGACAGCTTGTCTTTGCCTGTGGGCAGCCTGGCACACATGGCCGACTAAATGCTGCAGTGCCTGCGCAACAACAGCCGAGTTGCCCACATTGTAACTTCTTCTGATTACTGGGTGGCCACCCTGCTGGATCCCCCTTACAAGGACAACGTGCCATCCTTAATTCCTTCACTGGTGCGCGACTACAAGCGCACACTGGTAGAGGCGCTGGGAGGGCATTCCCAAATGACACCGGGGGCTCAGTGGAAACACAAGGTGAAGGCAGAGGAGGAAGAGGCCTCCAACGCAGCTGTGCCACCGCCAGCACCTCAGAAGGCAGGGTTAGCATGGCCGAAATGTGGCAAAGCTTTGTCAGCAGCCCGCCACAACAAACAGCAAGCAACATGGTGGAACAGTATGTGTGCACACGCCTACACGTACTGACTGATGGGTCTGCCCCATTCAACTTCTGGGTCTCCAAATTGGGCACATGGCCTGAGCTTTCCCTTCATGCCTTGGAGGTGCTGGCCTGCCCTGCAGTCAGTGTATTGTCTGAACGTGTGTTTAGCATGGCAGGGGGCGTTATCACAGACAAGCGCAGCTGCCTGTCCACAGCCAACGTGGGCAAGCTAACCTTTATTAAAATGAACCAGGCATGGATCCCACAAGACTTGTCTGTACCTTGTGCAGAATAGACATTTAGACCAGCCTCACAAAGCCATTGGCATACTTGTTTTTTTGAATATGCCTCAATATTTTGGGGGCTACCCCAATTAGAAAAAAAACCAAACAAACAACAAAAAGCATTGGCTACTTCCTCCTCCTCCTCCACCACCGCCGCTTCCACCTACACGGTCACGGCCTAGTCAAGTTCTAGGCTCCTACTCCACATCCACCCCCATTCCCATTTTTATTATTTGATTTTAAGTTATTTTCCCTATCCCCATTTTTTTGTAGGGCACTTGTCCTACTCTTACCCCCATTTTACTTCCTTTTGCAGCCCTTTAGCACTTGCCAGGACTTTTTTACAGCTATTTTTGTGCCAAAAAGTTCGGGTCCCCATTGACTCCAATGGGGTTCGGGGTCCGGGGTCAAGTTCGGGTAACGTTCGGTACCGAACCCGAACTTTTTAGCAAAGTTCGGCTGGACCCTCCGAACCTGAACATCCAGGTGTTCGCTCAACTCTAGAGTTCAGTCAATCAGGAAATATTTAGACATCAAAGACACACATGAAACAAATCCTACCTGTTTCTGCTATATCTCGGATGTACCAGGCCAGATCACACCATTGAAATTTTCATATAGCTGTAGGTGTGAGTGGTAAATTGTACTGATTTGGCTTGAATCTGAAACTTGAAACTTTCTATTATTCAGCAAATAGGGCAGGCTCCCTAAATATATATAGATAAAACGTAAAAATGTAACCTTTTTTTTTTATATGTGCTTTATGGTTTATCCCATATGCAGATATTTTTACCAAATAAAATACTATTGATTCTCTCTGTTCCAATCATCTTTATTTTCTCTGTTTCTAAATTGTACCTTGCATTAACTATTGACATCATCCTTCCAATCGTTGTTTAGATAGGAAAAAAATATCATACTTTCACCATCTAGTCCATATTTATGTTCATCCTACAGACCAAGTTCTTACTAATTCAGCATATGCTATACATTTTTCCATATCACATTTTACATCCTCACTCACACTGTCTCATTAGTCTTTTTATCAGGGTCTTATCCAATTTGTCCTGTCTTTGCATTATAGGGCCAACATATTTCAGGTTTAGAACCACTGTTGGTCCTTCCAGTGGGTGCATCAAATTTATTTCTTTAAACAATATCTCCAACCAAAATGTTTTGGATAGAGTAATGAAGAATTAAAATTTCTGTCAGGTTTTATTTTTGTGGTACCATCGAGGAGATATCACCTCACATTCTATACTTGTGTTAGCTAGAAAACAAATGGGGGGGCGTCTATTGTCACTGTCACAGGAAGGCACAGACAGCAATAAAAACAGGGTCAGAAGTTTTAAACCTTCCTCATTCTACATAAACATGTATTTTTGTTTTTGTTAGTGTCCCTGTTGGGATGATTTCACAGCAGGAAGTGAAGAAAAATCTCCTAAATAGAGACACCGATGACACTAAAAACCTGACAGAGGTGTAGCCCAATAAGCAGGATTTTCTTAATAAGATAGTTAACTGTTTAGACAAGTGTATGGACAAGCAGGAACATTAGGTAACCTCAAGACTATCCTCAAGATAATATCAGAGACACACCATAGGGAAAGTGAAGGTCCACCTCTGGTGATGCAGATGAAAGATTTAAGCAGCATTTTATAGATGGATTGCTCTTTAACAATGTTAAAGAAACCTTGCAAAAGAGAGATTGAAGCAACTCCAACCTGATGTTCAGAGAGTTGTTAGAAGTGGCTATAGTATGTCAGGAGCAGAGACATACAGTCTCAGACGTACTCATGGCCAACATAGGCTGTCCATACAGTGCATCTGGGAAGTATTTACAGCGCTTCACTTTTTCCACTTTTTGTTATGTTACAGCCTTATTCCAAAATGGATTAAATTCATTATTTTCCTCAAAATTATTCCTACAAACAATACCACATAATGACAATGTGAAAGAAGTTTTTTGAAATCTTTGCAAATTTATTAAAAATAAAAAATGAAAAAAATCACATGTATGTAAGTATTCACAGCCTTTGCTGATTACTTTGTTGAAGCACCTTTGGCACCAATTACAGCCTCAAGTCTTTTTGAGTATGATGCTACAAACTTGGCAGGCCTATTTTTGAGAAGTTTCTCCCATTCTTTGCAGGACCTCTCTAGCTCCATTAGGTTAGATGGGGAGCGTCGGTGCACAGCCACTTTCAGATCTCTCCAGAGATGTTCAGTCGGGTTCAAGTCTGAGCTCTGACTGAGCCACTCAAAGACATTCACAGAGTTGTCCCCGCTCCTTTGTTATCTTGGCTGTGTGCTTGTCCTGTTGGAAGATGAACCTTCACCCTGGTCTGAGGTCCAGAGCGTTCTGGAGAAGGATTTCATCAAAAGATGTCTCTGTACATTGCTGCATTCATCTTTCTCTTGATCCTGATTATTCTCCCAGTTCCTGCTGCTGAAAAATATCCCCACAGCATGATGCTACCACCACCATTCTTTGCTGTAGGGATGGTATTGGCCAAGTGATGAGCGGTGCCTGGTTTCCATCAGACATGAGGCTGGCCAATCAGGCCAAAGAGTTCAATTCTTGTTTCATCAAACCAGAAAATTTTATTTCTCATAGTCTGAGAGTCCTTTAGGTGCCTTTTGGTAAACTCCAGATGGACTCTCATGTGCCGTTTACTGAGGAGTGGCTTCCGTCTGGCCACTCTAGCATACAGGCCTGATTGGTGCAGTGCTGCTCACTTCTGTGGCTAAGGTCCTTCTCCCCCGTTTGCTCAGTTTGGCCTGGCGGCCCGATCTAGGAAGGGTCCTGGTGGTTCCAAACATTTTCCATTTATGGATAATAGAGGCCACTGTGCTCATTGGGACCTTCCATGCTGCAGAAATTTTTCTGTACCCTTCTCCAGATCTGTGCCTCGATACAATCCTGTCGCAGAGGTCTAAAGACAATTCCTTGGACTTCATGGCTTGGTTTGTGCTCTGACATGCACTGTTAACTATGGGACCCTATATAGACAGGTGTGTGCCTTATCAGATTATGGCCAATCAACTAAATTTACCACATGTGGACTCCAATCAAGTTGTAGAAACATCTCAAGGATGATCAGTGGAAACAGGATTCACCTGAGCTCAATTTTGAGTGTCATGGCAAAGGCTGTGAATACTTATGTACGTGTGATTTTTTTATTTTATTTTATGTTGAATACATTTGCAAAGATTTCAAACAAAGAAAATTCTTTCAGGTTGTCATTATGGGGTATTGTTTGTAGAATTTTGAGGAAAATAACGAGTTTAATCCATTTTGGAATAAGGCTGTTACATAACAAAATGTGGAAAGAGTGAAGCACTGGGAATACTTTCCGGATGCACTGTAGAGTCACCTGCAACCAAACAGCAGAAATACCCCTCCAATGGCAAGGAGGATATGTCCCTTCATAAAGAAAGCAAACATTGACTTAGAGGCAGCCAAGGCAGGCAAGGTCACCATACATACCTGTGCTGGCTCAGCCAGAGGGGTGTAGAAATGTCACACAACCTGGAGGGGGCAGCGGCAGCTGATACTGGGAGTCTATGTCATCCTGGCACTGAGGGCTGAGATGTTGAAGGGGTGCCCTGTGCACATAGGGCATTCTAAGGAAATAAATAAACTGCTGCATGTTCTGGAAGCACTGGAGTGCCATGATATATGCTCTGTAGACATCCAAGGAAAAGCTGGAATTTTCAGGATTCCCTTGGAACAAAGATTTTGTACTGCCTAATGAAGAACTTATATCCTATAAATGACGGATCTCACCATGGATTGTGAGGCCTCACTGTCATTCTGGAAACCTTGCCCAGTCACCCAACAAGATATGATCCTAGTTACAATCCATAACAGCAAGACTTTTCCACTCAACCTATCCCTGTGACAGTATTGGTGGAACTGATTCTAATCATGGAGGTGAATATAGCATGTGGTGGTGTTGCGCTGTGATCTGAGAGAGTATTCTAGTGGTCCAATCCCGACGCGTATCGTCACGTCTCGTGACTTCCCCTGATGAAGTGAAAGAAGTGAAAATGGAAGTAGCCTCCAGCGATGCAATTGTATCATTGGAATGCTTCATTTTCAGGTAAGTTTCACATAATGTGCTAGTATACGATGCATACATTACCTTGCAGGTCAGAAAAAAAAGGCACCCAGCGGTTTACAACCGCTTTAAATTCACCCAGGGAAAAGCAATATATAGAAACTGACATTAAACACCAGGCAATTTTTAAGATTCTTAAGATTCTTTGTGAAAAAAATAGTGTGCATTTTATATACTAAATTATATTATTATTATTTGAAATACATATTGAAAATAATTAAGTGAATAATAATTATAATTGCTATCTAAAATATATTGCACATCCAAAAATTATGGACAACAAAACTATAGGCTAATCGACTTAAAAGCTGTGAAGTTTAAATTGAGCATACAGTAATGATGAGCAGAAGTAGTGAAAATACTGTTTAGACTTTCTCTGAAGTCATTTGTTCTCAACGGAACTGCACCTGAAAGAGGATCTTGTTTCACTTGTTCATTCAAAGCCGGCAACAGATTGATTACTTTCCAATTTCAAGACAGGCCTATTTTAACAACTCTACTCTTTATATACTACTGGACAGCAGAAAGACGATGGAGAATATTTTAAAGATAAACATTTAATTCATCCTTTCAGTTATCTGCTTATGTAACTTAAATATTTGAAGTACCTCTGAGTTCAAAGCCGCTAATGTGTCATACTCCTAAATGACAAATATAACACTCTTAAAACAGCATAAAACTGTCTTTCTTAAAAAGCTTCAGGCACCTCTGAAGGAAACACTATACTAACGTTTGGCCTTGCAGGCATTTCCTTCCCATGTGCTCCCTATGAATGGCTCTTTGTGCTGAGCTCTCCTCTTCAGTGGTACTTATGATTTTGACATTCAGAAAACAGCAGCCAGTGAACAGAAGCTGTTTTCAGAAACCTATTGATGGGAGGGGAGCATTCCTCTTTCTAATTTACTGGCAATCTGCAGGCACATACTTTGCCAAACATGATATCAACTCTGCTCATCTGACAACTCTTACATTTTTTTTTACAGTGTTAGATCACTATCAGAAATGTGCATTGAGCTAATGCAATGATATACCTGGATTTTTGCACTGATTCGATTTCATTTTTCATCTAACTCTTCTACTAGGCTTAAATAAAACATTTGATCCTGCTTCAAATAAAACGTTTGAACAAATGCAACAAATTAGCAACATTTTAATGCTTCTTACCGCACACTCTTGAAGTGACTCTTTTGCTAGAATAGAAATGAAAAAAGTGCCCAATGCAAAAATAAACAAATAAATAAATATAGTTAATACTTACCTCTCCCATTCTCACACCATTGTTCTATGTTATACCAGATACCACTGCCTGAAAAATCAACAGATTCTGACACTTAGGAAGTGTCAGACTTCTGGTCCCCCATTGAGCTCTGTGGTTCCTCCCACGGACTCCTACAGGACACAATGATCTCAGTTTTGGGTACACTGACACAAAGTGGGTAAACAGTTTCTTTAGTCTTTCTTGTCCCAGCATCAGTGTACTTTGTGTGTCTATAATTTCTGTTCTTTTTAGGACTTTATAGGTTGCCACATGTAACCCCTAAATAAAGGAAATGAGTACTAGAATTTTGTGTATAAAAGTATACAAAATGTGTTAAAAATCATTAAAATCAGTATAAAAACTTCTTACATCCATGTAGGATGTCAACTTCAATCCCAAATGGGGTAACACTAGCCCATATAATTCTAGCCCAGAATGGTATACTTCATAACCGCACAGAAGTAACAGGTTACAAACAATTTCTACTAGGCCAGGTGAAAGGGAGCCCAGTTGTAGGTCTTGATCTCTACACTTTTTTGCCACAATTGGCTTCTTCATGAGATCTCAAAAGAAAGTTAAAAAGGCTCAAAAATGCTCAGTCCCAACAGAGGGGTCCAGGCCACCACATAAATTGTAGAGTGGTGTATAAGGGTCACACACAGCTGTTAGGAACCCCCCACGGGCAGTATACAGCTCTAATATGTGGGTTGACTCCAAGCATATACTGTATAGTTTTACCTTTGGTCATCCCTTCTGTCATAAGGTGGTGACTATAGTTCATATGATGAAAAAAATACCCTTATATGACCATACATAGGAAATCTTAGAAGCCATTCCCCATATCTGTATGGCCGCATTGGCCCCCCAAAAAGCTGCTTGCTTTTTGTTATTTGAGTCTGACATTTTTTGGATGCAGTGCCGTGTCAATAAACCCTCTTGGGTATGGAGTTCACCAGAGCTTCACAGGTTGCCACTGGAATCCTCTTCCACTCCTCCATGATGAAATCATAGAGCTGGTGGATTTTAGAGACCTTGCACTCCTCCACCTTCCTTTTGAGGATGCCCCACAGAAGCTCAATAGGGCTTAGGTCTGGAGACATGCTTGGCCAGTCCATCACCTTTACCCTCAGCTTCTTTAGCAAGGCAGTGGTCATCTTGGAGGGGTGTTTGGGGTTGTTATCATGTTGGAATACTGCCCTGCAGCCCAGTCTCCAAAGGGAGGGGATCATGCTCTGCTTCTGTGTGTTACAGTATATGTTGGCATTCATGGTTCCCTAAATGAACTGTAGCTTCCCAGTGCTGGCAGCACTTATGCATCCCAAGACCATGACACTCCCACCACCATGTTTGACTGTAGGCAACACATACTTGTCTTTGTACTCCTCATCTGGTTGCTGCCACATACGCTTGACACCATCTGAACCAAATAAGTTTATCTTGGTCTCATCAGACCACAGGACATGGTTCCAGTAATCTATGTCCTTAGTATGCTTGTCTTCAGCAAACTGTTTGCGGGCTTTCTTGTGCATCATCTTTAGAAGAGGCTTCCTTCTGGGATGACAGCCATGCAGACCAATTTGATGCAGTGTGTGGCGTATGGTCTGAGCACTGACAGACTGAACCCCCAACCTTTCAACCTCTGCAGCAATGTTGGCAGCACTCATACATCTATTTCCCAAAGACAACCTCTGGATATGGTGCTGTGCATGTGCACTCAACTTCTTTGGTCTTTTGGACATTAATGGCTGTGTGTTAAGTTATTTTGAGGAGATAGTAAATTTACACTATTATACAAGCTGCACACTCGCTACTTTACATTGTAGCAAAGTGTCATTTCTTCAATGTTGTCACATGAAAAGATATAATAAATTATTTACAAAAATGTGAGGGGTGTACTCACTTTTGTGAGACACTGTATATATACAGTATAAATAGCACATGTTGTTTTTTGCCCTTCCTTTTGTTGTGGGTTTGCTATGGATTCATTCATAGGTTTATATATAAATCCAACCATTCCATTTGGGACATCAACTAATCGATGAGTACTTCTTCCATTAAATGAGTTGATCAATGAGAATCACTGACTTCTCCTCCATCTATATGCCAGCATCTCAAACTGCTTTATGTGAAATAGCCTTGAACTCAGGAACAGAAAGGCAGAGATACTCCTGGTTAGTGCTGCAGAAATACAATTTGTTTATTAATATAAATATATGTCAGCTCTCTGTCCTGTGAAGTCCAACATTTTTGTCTCAACTGTCACATTTCACACCTTCTACTTTACACTACAGGACACATTGCCATGATAACCTTGATGCTACAGGAAAACACTCAACAGTTATCAATTAGAATACCTTCTAAAAAATGTAACGTAGATGTAAAGATTTAAGCAGTGGCATAGCGTGGGTTGTCCGTGCCCGATTTCTACACTGACCTACCTGATCCCTGCACTGACCACTACCCTGACCACTACACTAACCCTTACACTGACCTACCTTATTCCTATACTGACCACTACACTGACCTACCTGACCACTACAGTACACAGACCACTACACTACACTGACCACTACACTTCACTGACCATTACACTACACTGACCACTACACTACACTGACCATTACACTACACTGACCATTACACTATATTGACAACTATCAGATTAGGTGTAGTATCAGGGCAGGTGTAGGATAAAGAGAGGTGTAATATCAGGGCAAGAGTAGTATCAGGACACGATAGGAGTAGCATCAGGGCAGGTGTAGCATCAGGGCAGGTGTAGCATCAGGGCAGGAGTAGCATCAGGGCAGGTGTAGCATCAGGGCAGGTGTAGCATCAGGGCAGGAGTATCATCAGGGCAGGTGTAGCATCAGGGCAGGTGTAGCATCAGGGCAGGAGTAGCATCAGGGCAGGTTTAGCATCAGGGCAGGTGTAGCATCAGGGCAGGTGTAACATGACGGCAGGTGTACCATCAGGGCAGGAGTAGCATTAGGGCAGGTGTAGTCAGTGTCAGGACAGATGTGATGGGACACATCACACAGCGCAAATCTCTGATCACTTCACACACACACAGCAGACTACTTACCTCCAGTAGATCACAGGCCAGCCCTTCACTGAGGGATCCGCTGATAACAAATCCGGGAGGTGAATGAAGCAGGTGGGACAGGGTGAGCTGTGAGAGGTGTAGTATGCATGGACAGGGAAAGGCCTGCCATCAGAGGGACGTGCTCTCATTGCATTCCTCATCCGATTGCGGACAGGCCAGTCCCTCCCTGGCCGCCGCACATGACCCCATTCGCCCAATCACAGGGTGCTGGCCACAGAGGAGAGCAGGGACACAGGAAGTAAACATTTGGGGGATGGAGCCGGGAGCGACACACAATGCCTGGCATGGGATTTCACCCCCTAAATGTTGCAACCGGGGCCACAACCCCCTCGCACCCCCCACGCTACACCACTTGATTTACATTGGTGTTTTTGTTTTGTTTTCTATCTTACCACACACTTTTGGTAACATATCAATTGATAGATCGCTTTAATGTTATAAATAAACTCTAATATAAGGCTACATATAAGAAGTCACAAACAGAAAATGTATAGTTTTTTTTTTAACTGCTACATCCTATAGAAAAGGTTGCCATTTTAATAAAAATCACAGTCACTAGAAATTTGAATTATTACAGTACAGTCCAGAGTGCCATTTAAGCCAGGCATTACAGCTGAATTAATAAGTAGGAGTCAGAAATGTGTTTGTATCTGAGGTCAGAGCAGATAGAGAAAAATCACAGTTCATAATAGCCAACAAGAAACGCTAGTAATCAGAGCACCCTCAGAAGTAAAACTACACTCCACACTTTATACTTTGTTTTTTTTTTTATTGCATTTGAATGACAAAACATAAGGATAACTTAATAATATAATGTTACAATACAGTTCAAAAAACAAGGTTAAATAAATATAAACATAAAATAATAATTTCTTTAAACAAGATTGAATTTTGTGTGAAGAAGAAGAACTTGTCATCTTATTTATTAGCTGAGGTGAGAATGCTTGTGTAAGGTTTTTTTTTTGGGTGTGTAGAACATATTGGGTGTGTAGCTCATAATAGGGCATAATAAGCATACGTTACAATCTTTTAGTCACGTGCAATGCTTTTAACACTATTTGGCAGGACATCTCAACTAGTTGACAACATTAAACTTAAACATATAGTTACATTACAATACAGGGCAGAATGTATCTTTCTTCTAGCTATGACACCAATAATGTAATATGACAGCTCATTATTATGCAGTTATTTTTCCATATGCTGTGAAATAATATGTGAATGTAGCTGTATAGAACTTGATAGTACAAGCAGGGCTGCTTCTAGAAATCAAGGGAGCCCCTATACAGCCTACGTGACAGGGCCCCTTTCCCTTCCATCCAAAAATAACCGAGGACATAGATTTATCAGCCCCTTTCTCTGTAGCCTCAGCTGCACAGATGAATGAATAGGAAGTGCTCCAAGGCTTCCTGCTCCTTCACAAACTGAAGCATAGTAAACACAGTGTACTATGCTTCAGTTATCAATGGACACAGGAGTGATTGGTACTGACTGCTCACTGTGTTCATTAAGGAAGGGAAGGGGCCAATAAATTACCTATTTACTGGCCCCTTTCCTGTTGTCAATTTGAAACATCACCCTGTATGCCCGCAGCAGCTGCTGGCAGGAGAGGAGAGGAGGGAAGCTGGCAGTGCTATGGAAGGGGTGCATGTGTTAGAACCAATCCCCCTGCAGTACAGCCGGAGGGGGAAAGAAGGGGAGAAGTTGGGGATCAGTGTCTGCAATAAGATAGTACAGCTGGACCTCCAGTTCAGCAGGTGCCCGGGCCCCCCTTTTGAACTGATGGGGCCTGGGCCCAGTACAGGAGGGCTGGCTGTACTGCCTTATCAGCGGCCTTGAGTACAAGACTTTTCTTCATCGCATGTTATATGTTTTCTTTTAAACAGAAGTAAATATTTCACCTGTAACCTGCAAGAGCAATTTGCATCGATTCGAAAAATGATGCCTGTGCTTGAATCCAAGTATGATCTTCATGGGAAAAACAAAGGAGACTATTCTGGGGCAAAGACATTCTGTCATGGAGGAATACTGCACATCAAATTTCAGTTGTTCAGTAAAGAAAATAGGACATTGGTGAAGGTGGTTGATTGAACCTGAACTTGCAGTCTGACATTCAGAATGCCTTCATTGCTAAGAGTAAAAGACCCCACAATGTCTACATTAGTGGCTGCCATGCATGGTCTACTGTGAGGATTTGCTGTGGCGCTAATAAAAAAAAAAAAATTATATAAAAAAAATTATATTTCTAGGTTGGTAGTCTTCAAGGAGTGGTGGCTCACTATGCCTTGTTATGGTACTGCTATGCTACAAAACAATTTCGACTTTTAGCGCTGATAATGCTCTCAGGGTGGAGTGAATTGCATTAGGTACCAGTGGCAGCTGGTGAAGTTTTAGGATGGGGGGCGCCAGAGTCACCAGATAGGGGTATACAGAGTCACCAGTTAACTGTATACACTTACAGAGCACCAGATAGCAGTATACAGAGCCCCAGATAGTAGTATACAGAGCCCCAGATAGCGGTATACAGAGCCCCAGATAGCAGTATACAGAGCCCCAGATAGCAGTATACAGAGTCACCATATAGCAGTATACAGGGCCCCAGATATCAGTATACAGAGTCACCATATAGCAGTATACAGAGCCCCAGACAGCAGTATACAGAGCCCTAGATAGCAGTATATAGAGTCACCATATAGCAGTATACAGAGCCCCAGATAGCAGTATACAGAGTCACCTTATAGCAGTATACAGAGCCCTAGAAAGCACTATACAGAGTCACCATATTGTGGTATACAGTCACCAGATAGGGGTATACAGAGTCCCAGATAGGAGTATACAGAGCCCCAGGTAGGGTATACAGAGCCACCAGATAGGGTATACAGAGTCCCAGATAGGGTATACAGTCACCAGATAGGGTATACAATCACCAGATAATGTATACAGAGTCACCATACAGCAGTATACAGAGCCCCAGATAGGGTATACAAAGCCACCAGATAGGGTATACAGAGTCCCAGATAGGGTATACAGTCGCCAGATAGGGTATACAGAGTCACCATATCACAGTATACAGTCACCAGATAGGGTATACAGTCACCAGATAGGGTATACAGAGTCACCATACAGCAGTATACAGAGCCCCAGATAGGGGCTTGCGGCACTGACCGACCCCCCCTGAAGTCGGGACAAGTCCCGCACTTACCCCATCTAATAGGCATGCTGGCAGTGGGCACTTTGCAGAGCTCAGCTTGCGGACAGCATGCTGGAGTGTATGGTCTGCGGTGCGGGAATCGGGACTGAAACCCGGCGGAGTGCTGCACCTGTGCGAGTAATCACGCAGCCAGCATGTCCATCACAGTCCCGCCCCACCCAGCCAATCAGACTATGTGTGTGTGCCTGTTCAGCCGGAGCAAGGAGTTGAGAAAAAATAAAGTCAATATACCGGCGCCTCCTGTAGGGGGTCGTACTGAATTTTTTTTTTCTTCTTGTCAGCGGCAGAGAGGCGGCACCCAACAGCTGCCACTGTTAGGTACGGAGATTTCCGGTGACGCCATTTCCTAGATTTTGGAACGTAAACCGCAGATTGCACAGTGTTTTATATGCTTGTCATGAGAGACTAACGTTTGAGTGGATATTATTTTATACTAACAATTTTTAAACAATATAACGCCATGTATGCTCTATTTCTTATCCTATGAGTATGTCTAAATATTGCGGACGTGTGGAAGAGGATAAAGACTAGAGTTGAGCGAACCCGAACTGTAAAGTTTGGGTTCGTACCAAACTTTGGGGTGTCCGTGACCCGGACCCGAACCCGGACATTTGAAAAAAAGTTTGGGTTCGAGTTCTGGGTTCGGGTATTTGATCACGCATGTTGGATGGCTGCAGTTTTCCCTAGAAGCCACCACAGCCATGGCTACTAATGGCATGGCTTTGATTGGCCAGTGCATCATGTGACCCAGCCTCTATATGAGGCTGGAGTCACAGTGCTGCATGTCACATGCTCTCTAGGTAGTGTAGGGAGAGGATGCTGCCGGTGCTGTGAGGGACAGATTGCAGATAGATAGATAGGTAAAGATTACTACTACTACTGCTTTTAGGGACAGGTTGCAGATCTCATCCTGCATTACAGAAAGATCTGACTGGACTAGGTAGAGTCTACTGCTTAGAGGGACAGATTATTGTTCTAAAATCATCTCCTAGTTCTATAGGGTCAGGTTCCTGCTGTTGCTGTAAGGGACAGATTATTGCCTAAAATCATTTTGTAGCCCTCTAGCACTTTACAGGACTCTTTTACAGTCATTTTTGTGCCGAAAAGTTTGGGTCCCCATTGAATTCAATGGGGTTCGGGGTAAAGTTCGGGTCAAGTTCGGTACCGAACCCAGACTTTTTTCTGAAGTTCGGCCGAACCCACCGAACCCGAACATCCACGGGTTCGCTCAACTCTAATAAAGACACATCTATGAAAAATATATTTCACCAGTACAGGCGATCTTTACATGGATAGCTGGTGAGTGAGAGCACAGGAGGAAGGGGAGCACAGCACTTTCATCACCTTTGCCATTTATTTCTGCACGGATTGCACTTTTTAACCACTTCAGCCCCAGAAGGATTTGCCACAATGTAGGGGGCGATCAAGGGGTTAAACTGTGTTTCCTCACTGTGTTCTAACTGTGTGGGGGCTGGGCAGGCTGGGGCATGACAGATCTAGCTGTTCCCGATTACAGGGAATAGTAGATCCGTGTCATGTCCCCTGACAGAATGGGGATCCGTCATGTTTACATCGGCGGATCCCTGTACTGCCTCTGTAGAAGGCGAATGCGGGTCGCCGGCAGAGCACTCTCACCCGCAAATCGCACAGGCGCGGCCGACGTACAATGACAGCAGTTTACACAGACGAGCCAACCTGCCGCAGAACCACTGCAGCGGCTGGTCAGCAACTGGTTAAAGAGCTTTTTAGGTACGGATGGCACTTTAACCACCTCCTATCCACGCTATAGCCGGATAACGGCTACAGCGCGGCTCTAAAATGCCGGGAGGACGTCTATTGATGTCCCCCCATTCGGCTCGTGCTGGGCGCGCTCCCGCGGGCGCGAGCATGTGCCGCCGCACGCTGCGGGAGCGTGCCCGCGGGTCGGGCGGACCCGATATCCGCCGGAGACCCGCGATCTCCTTACAGAGAGGAGGAACGGGGAACCGCCGAAGTAAACACGGCGGTTCCCCGTTCTGTGAGGGGGGGCATGACAGATCTACTGATCCCTGTCACTGGGATCAGTTAGTTCTGTCATGCCCCTGTCAACCCCGCCCCCCCACAGTTAGAACACACCCAGGGAACATTGTTAACCCCTTCACTGCCCCCTGCAGGTGAACCCCTTCACTGCCAATGACATTTATACAGTAATCAGTGGACATTTAAATTTCTGATTGCTGTATAAATGTCATTGGTCCCAAAAAAGTGTCAAAAACGTCCGACATGTCTGCCACGATATCGCAGTACCGATAAAAATCGCAGATTGCCGCCATTACCAGTAAAAAAAATAAAATAATAAAAACACCATAAATCAATGTCCATAGTTTTGCGCAACCCAATCAATAAACGCTGATTGTGATTGTTTTAACCAAAAATATGTACAAGAAATTATTTTGGCCAAAACTGATGAATAAATTTGTTTTTTTATTTTTTATTTTTGGATATTTATTATAGCAAAAAGTAAAAAATATTGTTTTTTTTTTCAAAATTGTTGCTCCTTTTTTGTTTATAGCGACAATCAGAAATGACGCAGAGGTGATCAAATACCACCAAAAGAAAGCTCTATTTGTGGGAAAAAAAGGACGCCAATTTTGTTTTGGTACAATGTCGCACGACCACGCAATTGTCATTCAAAGAGCGACGTCGCTGAAAACTGAAAATTGGTCCGGGCAGGAGGGGGGTTTAAGTGCCCAGTAAGGAAGTGGTTAAAGGAATCATCGCAATATTGAACAATCAAAGCACTATATAAACTCTTATTGTTATGCTTTGTCATTTGTTACAACAGATATTGTAGATTATATGGTAGACTATTTTTTATAATTCTATATATTTTACTGAGCACAGACAGTGCAGGAATTTCCCATATTAATTCTCAAAGAAGTACACGCCTTTTTTCTTGCAGCAGTCAAAACTTAATTTAATTTAAATTAATTTGATCACAGCACAGCGTGGGGACACTCATAGAATTGTACCTTTTTATCTTCCTTTCTCTGACTGGCTAAAGTTGGTATGATATTTTGTCTGCAGCCATTCACCAGCCTTGTTCCCCTTGGAAAAAGAAGACATGCTGATGATTAGTAGCTCAAGTCCCCGCTATGATAAATAGGAATGAAGTCTGAGTAAAATCAAAATCATACATAAAAAAAAAAAAAAAACCCAGAGAAGACCTTTATATTAGGCTATGGACCTATAAAGCAAAATTCTGCTTATGAACAGGTATACAGTATATCAATAAATCTTCAGCACACAGCGAGAATTTGCAGCACAGTCAGACTGCAATATTTCCCAGAACCTGTCTATGAGAGCCATGTATAATGGAATAATAGATGTCTATAGGGGTGACTGAATTTTGTGTGCAATTACTGATGTGCACATTATGCGGTGTGCTCCTTAAATCAGTTGGAATACATATGCTTCTGCTTTCATATGGTTGGACTATATCAGATTACATTTAGTGCACATTTGCTTAGAAGAATCTCTTATTTAGCTGGACAATCCAGTGAAAGACACAACTCATAGCCAACTACAGGCTTCCTCAAAATAAGGGTTTTGTGCACACTTGCTGGGATATATACCAATGCCTGAGATCGATCTTGCATTATGTGTGGACCTCTAGGACCTTTGTTTGTTTAGTAATCCACTAGCAAAGTTTGCATGAGGATCCTTGCTGTGTTCTGAGGATCTTACATACAGTATCTCACAAAACTGAGTACACCCCTCACATTTTCGTAAATATTGTATTATATCTTTTCATGTGACAACACTGAAGAAATGACACTTTGCTACAATGTAAAGTAGTGAGTGTACAGCTTGTATAACATTGCATATTTGCTATGATAAAAAAATGCAGTGCTTGAAAGTTCATATAAAAAATTATATGAATAAACTGGTAAAAAAAGTGCATGTGCAACAGGAACAATAAAAACAGTGCTGGGAACTACCACAACACACAGTCAAAAAACAGCATATGAGTGCAGAACTTCAGAGCAGTGCAAGAGAAGAATCCGTCACCAAAGAGGGGGAAGAGGGGTTCAACAAGACCTCTTACCCTAGCTGCTGGACCACTTCGCGAGAAGGTGGTCAGAATGACATTGTTGGTAACAATCTACCAACAGGGATACGTGGCACAGGTAGATTGCGTCACCTCCACAGCTCAAAAACAATCTGGCAGGAATGGACTCCCTCAATATAGCACATGTAATAGAATGCAGAGACGCCTCATTGCGCAGCATGTTTAAGCAAGGGGTGTCTCTGCATTCTATTACATGTTCTATATTGAGGGAGTCCGTTCCTGCCAGATTGTTTTGAGCTGTGGAGTTGACGCAATCTACCTGTGCCACTTATCCCTGTTGGTGGATTGTTACCAACAATGCCATTCTGACCACCTTCTCGCGGAGTGGTCCAACAGCTGGGGTAAGAGGCTTTTTTAAACCCCTCTTTGGTGACGGATCCCTCTCCTGCACTGCTCTGAAGTTCTGCACTCATATGCTGTTTTTGGACTATGTGTTGTGCTAGTTCCCAGCACTGTTTTTATTGTTCCTGTTGCACATGCACTTTGGGGACTTACCAGTTTATTCATATGATTTTTTATATGAACTTTCAAGCGCTGCATTTTTTTATCATTGTTTGTTATTCTTGCCAAGAATTTATGCTAGCTTCTATATGAGGTCCTTTGGGTAGCGCAGGCTCTGTAGTGGTTTTGTTTAGTGTATATTTTGCTGCCCCCTTTTCAAAAAGCTCAACACACAGCCATTAATGTCTAAACTGCTGTCAACAAAAATGAGTACACCCCTAAGGGAAAATGTCCAAATTGGGCCCAAAGTGTCAATATTTTGTGTGGCCACCATTATTTTCCAGCACTGCCTTAACCTTCTTGGGCATGGAGTTCACCAGAGCTTTATAGGTTGCCGCTGGAGTCCTCTTCCACTCCTCTATGATGACATCACGGAGTTGGTGGATGTTAGAGACCTTGCGCTCCTCCACCTTCCATTTGAGGATGCCTCACAGATGCTCAATAGGGTTTAGGTCTGGAGACATGCTTGGCCAGTCCATCACCTTTACTGACAGCTTCTTTAGCAAGGCAGTGGTCATCTTGGAGGTGTGTTTGGGGTCGTTATCATATTGGAATACTGCCCTGCAGCCCAGTCTCCAAATGGAGGGGATCATGCTCTGCTTTAGTATGTCACAGTACATGTTGGCATTCATGGTTCCCTCAATGAACTTTAGCTCCCCAGTACCGGCAGCACTCATGCAGCCCCAGAACATGATGCTCCCACCACCATGCTCGACTGTAGGCAAGACACACATGTCTTTGTACTCTTCACCTGGTTGCCACCACACACGATTGACACCATCTGAACCAAATACGTTTATCTTGGTCTCATCAGACCACAGGACATGGTTCCAGTAATCCATGTCCTTAGTCTGCTTGTCTTGTTTTTTGGCTTTCTTGTGCATCATCTTTAGAAGAGGCTTCCTTCGGGGACGACAGCCATACAGACCAATTTGATGCAGTGTGTGGTGTATGGTCTGAGCACTGACAGGCTGACCGGGGGGGGGGGGGGGGGGGG
>BLSH010391329.1:115768-126173 GCA_018402905.1 Glandirana rugosa | reverse complement strand
ATAGGGGAGAGATCCTGGAAGAGTTTGATTTCTGTACCTTGGTACAAGAGGGAGCGCCGTAGTCTCGCATTCCTTAGGATGTCTTCCTTAAGCTTATAATTAACGATGTGGCAGATGACATCTCTGGGTGGGTCTGAGTCTCTACCCCTCGGTCTCAGCGCCCTGTGAAGGCGCTCAAACTCAATGGGAGTTTCTGGTGGGCGACCAAGGAGGTCGTTGAATATGGATACAGTGGCTTGAGTGATTCTGGCGGGTTCTACTGTCTCCGGTATCCCTCTCACTCGGACGTTATGTCTTCGTCCCCTGTTGTCTAGGTCCTCTAAATGGCGGTGAAGGTTTCTCAGTAAGGTGTCCTGCAGACATGTTTTGGACTGTATTTGGTGGAGTTCTATGTCATGGCGTTCCGTTGTTGTTTCAAGGATGTCTATGCG
The DNA here is from genome assembly GCA_018402905.1 of Glandirana rugosa. Lineage (NCBI taxonomy): Eukaryota > Metazoa > Chordata > Amphibia > Anura > Ranidae > Glandirana > Glandirana rugosa. The sequence goes on along the minus strand of BLSH010391329.1, from coordinate 125,742 downwards.
ATTGGTCACAATTTGCATGCCTTGTTTCAGGTCTGTAATGGCGGCCGTTAATGCGGATTTTATATCTTCAGCCACTGTTCTCAGGTCCTGCATGTTCAGTGGTTGTGGGTGGCCTGGTTGTGGGTGGAGGGGGGAAGCAGCCTGTTGGGGTGCCGTTAGGTTGTTGTGGGGGTTTGGGCTGGGGGCACGTGTGGGGGGAGCGGAGGCTGTTGATGTTCTGTTCGGGGCCTGTGTTTCGCGAGATTGGGATCGGAACATCTCCGGGATGTTGTGGCTCCCTTGCATTTCAATATCCCTTGGGGATCTGGAGCGGGATTGAGGAGGGGTATCTTTGTTTTTCCCCATGTGGTGAATGTTGTATGCCTCCAGAAAGTAGAAAGCTCACCTCTGGGTCCTGGGGGGGTTAAGCCAGGAAATGTTGCTGCTTTGTGCCCTTTCTGTGGAAGATGGATCGCTTTATTGCCTAGGGTGAGCTGAGGGTACAGGCAGGGAAGACTTGAGGAGTTTCCAGGCAGGGGGGAGTCCGTTGCGCCGCTGCGCCGCCGGTCCCGGCGCTTGTAGGCCGCAAAGCCGCGGCCTCGATTTTCGGGTCCGCGGGAGCCGGGCACCGATCCGCCCGATATCGGGCTTAAAATGTAGCTGGAGATGTGGTGAGTGTAGCCTGGGTGAGCTGGGCTTTCGTTCACTCACCTCCCGGCCGGATTCCCTCCGATTGTGTGCTCGTGTGGCGGAGCTCTTGATTGTGCAAATTTCAGTATTTTTGATTTGATTACATTATTGAATACATTTTATTACTATTATGTTATTATTTTTGATAATTATTTATAGTTATTTATTATATTATAAATTATGATTTCATGTTCCAAACGTTATCATACCCAGGATGTCTACTAGACTCTTGTTTGGACAGATTTAAGTGAGTTATTCCTAAGAATTACAGGCCTACAATATAAAACGCCAAATTTCCATGCAAAATAATCGTACCGCTTTCAGCACCAAAAATCTGACATAATCATACCGCCAGGGAGGTTAATCTCTCTCTTTGATATTGGTTTTCTCTACCTTCTTTGATCTACCACTCTCCATCCTTGCTGGTCAGCATGGACACTTTCTCCAGGCACTCTAACTTGTATTACCTACTATACCTACTCCTATACATGTGTGTGTGTGCATATGTATATATATACATATAAATATATTTATCATATATTATATTTGTTATATTTTTTACATTTTTAGAAGAGACCTGGATTGATGTGTCCTTCTATGTCTCCCTGCTTGGTATGGATCACTCATTTTACCATGGTTTCCACCCTGGCTGTTTCCCTTGGTTGGGACGGGATCATCCTTGCCTCAGCCCCGGGTTAGACCCTGTTATGTCTCTTCCTCTCAAGCTAGGCCAATTTTCTGAGCAGACATGTAAGTAGTAGAAACTCCCCCTATCCATGGTTGTACTTATTTTGTACTCCTTAACCAGTTGCAATGGCTTGACGGCGGCAACATGGTTCGCTGTCGTGAAACACCGTCCCCTGACGGCGGCCACGAGAACAAGTATTGTGAGCACGCGCGCGCACCGGAGGCACGCTCACATGCTCACTGTGTTCCGGGGGGGCCAGGGAGCGGGTAGGGCAGACTCGATCTCCGCCGGCTACCCACGATGGTTCCCCCGCAGTGAAAGAGCTCTGAGTGTGAGTATGTAAACACAGATATCCATTCTGACAGAGGAGGAAGGGATGTGATCACAGGCTTCCTGTATATGGAAGCCGTGATCCCTCCCCTCCTCCTGCCAGCCAAGCCCCCATACAGTTAGAACACACTGAGGGAACACAGTTAACCCTTAGAGCGCCCCCTCCAGGTTAACCCCTTCACTTCCAATGGAATTTACACAGTAATCAGTGTGTTTTTTTATAGCACTGACCGCTATATAAATGCCAATGGTCCCAAAAAAGTGTCAAAATGGTCCGACATGTCCGCCGCAATATTACAGTACCGCTAGAAATCGCAGATCACCGCCATTACTAGTAAAATATAAATAAAAATTAAAAACCCCATGAATGAATTCTCATCATTTGTAAATGCGGCAACGTTTTTTTTACCAAAATATGAGGAAGAATATAAATCGGCCAAAACCGATTTATTTTGGATTTGGATTTTAGCAAAAAGTAAGAAATAGTGTTTTTTTGCAAAATTTTTGCTCTTTTTTTGTTTATAGCGGTGATCAGAAATGACGCGGGGTGATCAAATACCACCAAAAGAAAGCTCTATTTGTGGGAAAAAAAGGAAGCAAATTTCATTTTGGTACAACGTCCCAAGGCCGCGCAATTGTCAGTTAAAACGACGCAGTGCCGAATCGCAAAAAGTGCTCTGGTCCTAAACTGGGAAATCCTTCCAGGGCTGAAGTGGTTAATGAGTCTGATTAATTCATCATCTCATTTCTGTTTGCACCCACTAAAATTCATAGCATTGCACTTCTGACGAGTGGCTATAAGCCACGAAATGCATAGAGTTATATCAATGCGTATACCATCTGATTTCTACACTAATTATCATGTATCTGCTCATGTATACTTTTTTACATCATTCTTACCATGTGTTTGTATATTCATGAATATTTTATTCTATTTATTTTGTGTCATGTCAGCTCTTTTCAGGGCCCTTGATGGCCAGATCTCTGCAAATGATTATGTTGTCTATCATTATGTCAATCTGTATACAGTATGTGAATAAAGTATTAACTTTTTATACGCTTATACTTTTGTTCGTATGCGGCATGTCTCATTTAACCACTTCCTTACTGGGCACTTAAACCCCCCTCCTGCCCGAACCAATTTTCAGTTTTCAGCGCTGTCGCTCTTTGAATGACAATTGCGCGGTCGTGCGACGTTGTACCCAAACAAAATTTGCGTCCTTTTTTTCCCACAAATAGAGCTTTCTTTTGGTGGTATTTGATCCCCTCTGCGTCATTTCTGATCGCCGCTATAAACAAAAAAAGAGCGACAATTTTGAAAAAAAAACAATATTTTTTACTTTTTGCTATAATAAATATCCAAAAATAAAAAATAAAAAAACAAATTTATTCATCAGTTTTGGCCAATATATATTCTTCTACATATTTTTGGTAAAAAAAATCGCAATCAGCGTTTATTGATTGGGTTGCGCAAATGTTATAGCGCCTACAAACTATGGACATTGATTTATGGCGTTTTTATTTATTTATTTATTTTTACTAGTAATGGCGGCGATCTGCGATTTTTATCGGGACTGCGATATCGGGGCGGACATGTCGGACGTTTTTGACACATTTTTGGGACCAATGACATTTATACAGCGATCAGAAATTTAAATGTCCACTGATTACTGTATAAATGTCATTGGCAGTGAAGGGGTTAACCAGCAGGGGGCAGTGAAGGGGTTAACAAATGTTCCCTGGGTGTGTTCTAACTGTGGGGGGACGGGGCTGGTCGGGACATGACAGATCTAACTGATCCCAGTGACAGGGATCAGTAGATCTGTCATGTCCCATTCACAGAACGGGGAACCGCCGTGTTTACTTCGGCGGTTCCCCGTTCCTCCTCTCTGAAAGGAGATCGCGGGTCTGCGGTGGACATCGGGAGCGCGCCCAGCACAAGCCAAATGGGAGGACGTCTATTGACGTCCTCCCGGCATTTTAGAGCCGCGCTGTAGCCGTCATTCGGCTATGGCGCGGGCGGGAGGAGGTTAAAGTCCCAGGACCAAATTTTCCTTTGTTTGTATGCATATTAGGGATGGAGGCATGTCGCAGTGGGTGCGACAGATCACATTTTTCTTTTTCTCCTTTGAGATTAGGGAAAGAGTAGGGGAAGTAAACTACAAAGTTTACCAGTCTGGGAAAAGGAAACTGTAACAGATTTAACATGTTAATCTTCTAAAACCGTGGAAGGACAGGGAGAGTTTATTGGCAGTGCCCACTCCCCAAAAGGACAGGTTACTCCTGACCCCGGATGGCCCCATAACCGAGTCCTTGTCACTGACGCAACAAAACAACGTTAAGGAATATGTCAGTAAAAATAAAGACTTTTTTTCTTCCCTACCTGGACTGATCACTGTGCTACAACATGACATAATCACATAACCAGGGGTCCGTTTAAATGTAAAACCCTATTGAATACCTGAGGCTAGACGAGAGGTAGTGGCGAGAGGAATAAAAACCATGTTGGAGTTAGACATGATAGAGGAGTCCTACAGTGCCTGGTTGAGCCCTATAGCACTGGTCCCAAAGCCCGATGGCCCTATTCAGTTCTGTAATGATTTTAGAAAGCTGAATGAATTGTCTAAGTTTGACGCATACTTGATGCCGCGGGTTGACGAACTTGTGGACAGGTTGGGAAGTGCCCGGTACATAACAACCCTAGACCTAACTAGATACTGGCAGATCCCCCTTACGGAGTCAGCAAAGGAAAAACACAGCCTTCTCTACCCCCGAGGGTTCCTTCCAATGCAAGCGAATGCCGTTTAGTATGCATGGGGCCCCTGCATCCTTTCAGAGGATGATGGACAAGACTTTGAGGCCGCATTGGCCCTGTGCAGCAGCATATCTGGATGATGTCGTAATCCACAGCCCAGATTGGGAATCACATCTGCCCCGGGTGCAGGCAGTGTTAGATTCACTGAGGGTAGCAGGTTTAACAGCCAACACGAAGAAGTGTGCCATAGGTCTCGGTGAGGCCAAATACTTTGGGTATGTTATTTGTCGGGGTCTGATTAAGCCCCAGACCAATAAGATTGAAGCCATTCAAAAGTGGCCCCAACCGGTGAACAAGAAACAGGTTCGGGCCTTCCTGGGGATTACAGGCTATTACCAATGCTTCATCCCCGACTTTACCACTATCGCCATCCCTCTGACCAATATGACAAAGGGTAGAGTGTCAGGAATGGTTAAGTGGAATCCCGAAGCTGAGAAGGCCTTCCAGAAATTGAAGCAAGCCCTTTGTGTACAGCCGGTGCTTGTGACCCCAGACTTCACAAAGGAGTTTGTAGTTCAAACCAACGCCTCTGAGGTTGGACTAGGTGCTGTTTTGTCCCAGATCAGAGATGGTGAGGAGCCGTCTTCTTAAGCAGGAAACTTAATAGACATGAAAAGAATTATGCCATTGTGGAGAAGAAGTGCCTGGCTATCAAGTGGGCCTCGGAGGCCCTAAAATACTACCTGCTGAAGGTCATTCTGAAGGTCATTCAAGCTAATCACCGACCATTCCCCCCCTAAGTGGATGTGTAACAGCCGGGAGAAAAATAGCTGGGTGACTAGGTGGTCCCTGGCCCTACAGACATTTAAGTTCTCAGTGGATCACTGGGCTGGAAGGCTCCAAAATAATGCAGATGGCCTTTACTGGGCCCACTGCATGGTTTGGACAGTTGCTCCGCCCGAGGGGCTTGAGCAGAGGGGGGATATGTGACGTTATGCGAGGCACCACAATGGACGGGCGATACGTCTCGCATGCTATCATTTTGAGGCGAATAGTGGGAGTCCGTCCCGGGTTTTGCCGGCCACCGTGGCAGAGCTGGTTCTGGCCCGGTCTTTCTGGTCCACTCAAACCCCTCTCCACCTGCATTTAATGACCAGGAAGAGAACAGAGGAGAGCTCTATCCTGGATCCCAGGAAAGCTGAGTGAGCTCTGTGTACTAATTTGGACTCTAAGAACAATGTTTACACTGTGCTTGTGTTTTGTGGGTGTCGTGGACAGCCCCACACTGTATAGAGTGGAACCTGTTTGTTTAGTTTAGCGCCAGGCGGCAACATTTTGTTTTTTGTTTGTGTTTTGAACTTCCACGCCTGAAATAATAAACCTGGCAAGCCGCCATATTTTTAAGAAACTATTCTCCATGTCGAATGTTTGCATCTGAAAAGTGATCCCCACGAGCTAATCTCCCACAATATATACAGTATCTCACAAAAGTGAGTACACCCCTCACATTTTTGTAAATGTTTTATTATATCTTTTCATGTGATAACACTGACGAAATGACACTTTGCTACAATGTAAAGTAGTCAGTGTACAGCTTGTATAACAGTGTAAATGTGTTGCCCCGTCAAAATAACTCAACATACAGTTATTAATGTCTAAACCACTGGCAACAAAAGTGATTACATTTCTAAGTAAAAATGTCCAACTTGGGCCCAATTAGCCATTTTCCCTCCCTGGTGTCATGTGACTCGTTAGCATTACAAGGTCTCAGGCGTGAATGGGGCCAAAACCATGCAGCGGTTTAACAGGACAGGTTCCACTCAGAACAAGCCTCGCCATGGTCGACCAAAGAAGTTGAGTGCACATGCTCAGCGTCGTATGGCTAATGGCTGTGTGTTGAGTTATTTTGAGGGGACTGCAAATTTACACTGTTATACAAGCTGTACACTCTCTACTTTACATTGTAGCAAAGTGTCATTTCTTCAGTGTTGTCACATGAAAAACATGAAAAGGTATGATAAAATATTTAAAAAAATGTGAGGGGTGTACTCACTTTTGTGAGATACTATATATATATATATATATATATATATATATAAACTCTTCTAGGTGCTTTCAAAAAATAGAATATTGAAAAACAAATTCCATTGTGAGACACTTTTGTGTCACACAGTATGCCTATTTTTATGCAACTGAGCCTGCTTTAGAATTTTTTTACATGGATTAGTAGACTATTATGAATGCAACACCAAAAGCTGTTTGCTTCATTGGATTAATTTGAAAAATACAAGCTTCTTGCTGAATTTCTAGTAGCTGACAAAAAAGCCTGAATGCATGCCAATGTGCACGTCAATGGTTTGTTTTCCTGAAATTGTGTAATCAGAATATAATAATTTGGTGAATTAAGGTGGTTGTAAGCCCTTATACATAACCAGTGAAGTGACTGACCTAGGTGACACACAGGGATGAAACAAATCCTCCTAAATAGGTTGTACCTATTTATCTGTAGCCCTCTCTCCTGTACAGTCTTCCAAAACACACATTTTACATAGCATCTCTCAGCAGCAGAAAGTGGGGATCTGATATGAGATACACTGCAGAATTAGAGCACAGAAATCTGAAAGCTGGTTTGAGGAAACTGACATACCCTCTTCTTAGGCTCAGAGAAACATAGAACTAAGGGTTTGAGTTATCTGCTGTGTTCTGGAGGGGGGTGGCCTGAGACACACACATTCCAGATGTTTGCAGAACAGTGATATGATATCTGCAAACATCTGCAAACTGTGTTTGAAACTATAGCAGAGAGAAACCATATACCTGTTCTTCTCTATGCTGTAGTTTCACACACACATTCCAGATGTTTGCAGAACAGTGATATCATAACACTGTTCTGTAAACATCTGCAAACGGTGTTTGAAACTATAGCAGAGTGAAACCATATACCTGTTCTTCTCTATGCTGTAGTTTCACACATTCCAGATGTTTGCAGAACAGATGTTCAGTTAGTCCCGTTATATTGAAAGTGACACACAGACTTTACAGATGTTTGCAGAACAGATGTTCAGTTAGTCCCGGCTATATTGAAAGTGACACACAGACTTTACAGATGTTTGCAGAACAGATGTTCAGTTAGTCCCGGTTATATTGAAAGTGACACACAGACTTTACAGATGTTTGCAGAACAGATGTTCAGTTAGTCCCAGTTATATTTAAAGAGACACACAGACTTTACAGATGTTTGCAGAACAGTAGTTCAGTTAGTCCCGGTTATATTTAAAGTGACACACAGACTTTACAGATGTTTGCAGAACAGATGTTCAGTTAGTCCCGGTTATATTTAAAGTGACACACAGACTTTACAGATGTTTGCAGAACAGATGTTTAGTTAGTCCCAGTTATATTTAAAGTGACACACAGACTTTACAGATGTTTGCAGAACAGTAGTTCAGTTAGTCCCGGTTATATTTAAAGTGACACACAGACTTTACAGATGTTTGCAGAACAGTAGTATGGTTTCTCCCAATTTTATTTAAAGTGACACACACAGCTTCCAGATGTTTGCAGAACAGTGACATGGGTTCTCCTGGCTTATTTATACTTTTTTGACACCGTTTGAAGATGATTTTAGAACAGTTAGATGGCTTCTACCGTTAATTAATACTTTTCAGACCCAGTTTGAAGATGGTCCACATCCACCTCCATTTTTGCTTTTTTTATGTTTTTATTTTTTTAAAAATATTTAAAGTTATTTCCCTGTCCCCATTTCTTTGTAGGTCACTTGTCCCACCCTTACCCCCATTTCCTTCCTTTTGCAGACCTCTAGGACTTTCCAGGACTATTTTACAGCCATTTTTGTGCCTAAAGGTTCGGGTCCCCATTGATTTCAATGGGGTTCGGGGTCCGGGACAAAGTTCGGGTTCTGTCCGGACCCGAACCCAGACTTTGTCCCGAAGTTCGGCCGAACCAGCATAACCCAGACTTCTAGAAGTTCGCTCAACTCTATTTACAACCTCCTTAAATTGATGGAAAATAGTTTTTTTTTATTGTAGCATGGTATGGTTTTTACATGTTCTTACAGGTGTAATAAGTGGGCAATGGCCATTATTGCATTAAGGCAAGGTGGAAATATTTATCTCATATACTATCCTTTAGTAGAGTAATATGATCAAGCTATAGGTCTCAGCAGGCCCCTAATCTCTCCCGTTCACAGTGGAAATAGTTGGCTATAAACAGTTGGGTGGAGCAAACTACAGTGGGGATCGAAAGTTTGGGCACCCCAGGTAAAAATTTGTATTAATGTGCATAAAGAAGATAAGGAATGATGGAAAAATCTCCAAAAGGCATCAAATTACAGATTAGACACTCTTATAATATGTCAACAAAAGTTAGATTTTATTTCCATCATTTACACTTTCAAAATAACAGAAAACAAAAAAATGGCGTCTACAAAAGTTTGGGCACCCTGCAGAGTTAATATCTTGTACTGCCCCCTTTGGCAATTATCACAGCTTGTAAATGCTTTTTGTAGCCAGCCAAGAGTCTTTCAATTCTTGTTTGAGGTATCTTTGCCCATTCTTCCTTACAAAAGTCTTCCAGTTCTTTGAGATTTCTGGGCTGTCTGTCACGCACTGCTCTTTTAAGGTCTATCCATAGATTTTCAATTATGTTGAGGTCAGGAGATTGTGAAGGCCATGGCAAAACCTTCAGTTTACGCCTCTGGATGTAATTCCCCCGTGGGTTTCGAGGTGTGTTTAGGAACATTATCCATTTGTAGAAGCCATCCTCTCTTTAACTTCAGCTGTTTCACAGATGGCATCAAGTTACCATCCAAAATTTGCTGAAATTTTATTGAATTCATTTTTCCTTCTACTCGTGAGATGTTCCCACTGGCTGCAATACAACCCCAAAGCATGATTGATCCACCCCCATGCTTAACAGTTGGACAGAGGTTCTTTTCATTAAATTCTGTGCCCTTCTTCTCCAAATGTACCTTTGCTCATTCCGGCCAAAAAGTTCAATTTTAACCTCATCGGTCCACAGAACTTGTTTCCAAAATGCATCAGGCTTGTCTATATGTTCATTTGCAAAGTTCAAACACTGATTTTTGTGGTGAGGACGTTGAAGAGGTTTTCTTCTGATGACTCTTCCATGAAGACCATATTTGTACAAGTATCTCTTTATAGTGGAATAGTGTACCACAACTCCAGTGTCTGCCGTTTCGCAAAAGTCTACAGTTATAGGAGACAAACCTTACATTAATTCTTTACCGTCAGTAGTCCTTGTCACCTTCAATTTCGTTCTAGACCTTCTGGTTCTTTTTATAGTCTGTCTTGTCGAGCGTCCTAACACTCTTTTTGTTAAGTTTTGGGTGCAAACTGACGTGCTAGGGAGGTCTTTCTAGACCGTCTGTGACCTCAACACCATGTGATAAGGTGATATTTCTCTATGAACATGTTTATACCAGAAGTACCTTCTCAGTAGTCTTCTTTTGGAGAAGTTGCAGGAGTGGTGTTTTTAGTCACAAACTTGAAA
>BLSH010391329.1:58885-71044 GCA_018402905.1 Glandirana rugosa | reverse complement strand
GGGCTGTGATCACAGCCTTCCTGTACATGAAGGCTGTGACCACTTCCCTTCCCCAGATAGTGCAGCCCCCATACAGTTAGAACACGCCCAGGGAACATAGTTAACCCTTAGAGCGCCCCCTGCAGGTTAACCCCTTCACTGCCAATGGCATTTACACAGTAATCAGTGCATTTTTATAGCACTGATCGCTGTATAAATGCCAATGGACTCCAAAAATGAATTCTCATCATCCGTAAACGCGACCACTTTTGCGCAAACCAATCAATAAACGCCGGTTGCGATTTTTTTTATCGCAAATATGAGGAAGAATATAAATCGTCCAAAAACGGTGAAAAAAAATGTTTTTTTATATTTTTTTTTGGATTTGTATTTTAGGAAAAAGTAAGAAATTTGGGTTTTTTTGCAAAATTGTCGCTCTTCTTTTGTTTATAGCGGCGATCAGAAATGACGCAGCGGTGATCAAATACCACCAAAAGAAAGCTCTATTTGTGGGAAAAAAAGGACGCAAATTTCGTTTGGGTACAACGTCGCACGACCGCTCAATTGTCAGTTAAAGCGACGCAGCGCCGAATCGCAAAAAGGGCTCCGGTCCTAAAGCTGGAAATCCTTCCGGGGCTGAAGTGGTTAAACAGGAAGGGTTATATAGTGCTTGAACTTTGAAGGCTGTCATTATGCTCCAACATCTCAGAAATCAGTGAGCCCTATGTATAAATGTATCTTAAATATTTGCTAGTCGCTATTGATGTTGCCTGGGAACTAGACTTGTTCTGTAATGCTAAAGTAATTTTGCAGCTTATCCAATCAGCTTCTTCAGTTCAAATGAGTGTTAGGAATATATCCCAGAATACACAGTATACAGTATCTCACAAACGTGAGTACACCCCTCACATTTTTGTAAATATTTTATTCTATCTTTTCGTGTGACAACACTGAAGAAATTACACTTTGCTACAATGTAAAGTAGTGAGTGTACAGCTTGTATAACAGTGTAAATTTGCTGCCTCTCAAAATAACTCAACACACAGCCATTAATGTCTAAACTGCTGGCAACAAAAGCGAGTACACCCCTGAATGAAAATGTCCAAATTGCACCCAAAGTATCAATATTTTGTGTGGCCACCATTATTTTTCCAGCACTGCCTTAACCCTCTTGGGCACGGAGTCCACCAGAGCTTCACAGGTTGCCACTGGAGTCCTCTTTCACTCCTCCATGATGACATCAGGGAGCTGGTGGATGTTAGAAACCTTGCACTCCTCCACCTTCCATTTGAGGATTCCCCACAGATGCTCAATAGGGTTTAGGTCTGGAGATATGCTTGGCCAGTCCAAACCCTTTCTTTAGCAAGGCAGTGGTCATCTTGGAGCGTGTGTTTAGGGTCATTATCAGGAATACTGCCCTTTGGCTCAGGGGATCATGCTCTGCTTCAGTATGTCACAGTACATGTTGGCATTCATGGTTCCCGCAATGAACTGCAGCTCCCCAGTGCCGAAAGCACTCATGCAGCCCCAGACCATGACATTCCCACCACCATGCTTGACTGTAGGCACACACTTGTCTTTGTACTCCTCACCTGGTTGTCACCACACACTCTTGACACCATCTGCACCAAATCAGTTTATCTTGGTCTCATAAGACCACAGGACATGGTTCCAGTAATCCATGTCCTTAGTCTGCTTGTCTTCAGCAAACTGTTTGCAGTCTTTTTTGTGCATCATCTTTAGAAGAGGCTTCCTTCTGGGATGACAGACCAATTTGATGCAGTGTGTGGTGTATGGTCTGAACACTGCAGGCTGACCCCCCACCCACTCGTACAACTATTTCCCAAAAAACAACCTCTGGATATGATGCTGAGCACGTGCACTTAACTTCTTTGGTTGACCATGGTGAGGTCTGTTCTGAGTGAAACCTGTCCTGTTAAACCACTGTATGGTCTTGGCCACCATTCTGCAGCTCAGTTTCAGGGTCTTGGCACTCTTTTTATAGCCTAGGCTATCTTTATGTAGAGCAATAATTCATATTTTCAGATCGTCAGAGAGGGTTTTTTGCCATGAGGTGCCATGTTGAACTTCCAGTGACCAGTATGAGAGAGTGAGAACAATAACACCAAATTTAACACATCTGCTCCCCATTCACACCTGAGACCTTGTAACACTAATGAGTCACATGACACCTGGGAGGGAAAATGGCTAATTGGGCCCAATTTGGACATTTTCACTTAGGGGTGTACTCACTTTTCTTGCCAGCAATTTAGACAATAATGGCTGTGTGTTGAGTTATTTTGAGGAGTCTGCAAAATTACACTGTTATACAAGCTGTGCACTCACTACTTTGCATTGTAGCAAAGTGTCATTTCTTCAGTGTTGTCACATGAAAAGATATTATAAAATATTTACAAAAATGTGAGGGGTGCACTCACTTTTGTGAGATACTTTATATAGTGTAGACAGCAATAGTGTAGTGTTGGCCAATGCAACCAATAAGATTTAAAACAACATGAAAACCGCCCCACTTATCTCGTTACCTAACCTCTGTCGCCTTCTGGATGACTTTGGAAATGTTTCTGTTTTACGAGTTAACATGTCAAAGTCCCAGGTCCTAAACATAAATGTTCCAAAGGAGCTGGCGTCCCACCTCAGGGCACACTTTGCGTTTCCTTGGAGTGACTCCTCCATTCCCTATCTGGGAATACATCTGCCAGCCAAATTTGATCAATTATACGCATGCAGTTATCCCCCACTGTTTAAAAAACTTGAAGCAGACATGAAAGACTGGTCAAACTTAAATATATTGTGGATGGGCAGGGTTCACTCCATTAAAATGACACTGCTCCCTCGCATCCTTTATTTGTTTAGGTCACTAGTAGAGTTGAGCGAACTTCTAGAAGTCCGGGTTCTGCTGGTTCGGCCGAACTTCGGGACAAAGTCCGGGTTCGGGTCCGGACAGAACCCGAACTTTGTCCCGGACCCCGAACCCCATTGAAATCAATGGAGACCCGGACTTTTAGGCACAACAAATGTTGTAAAATAGTCCTGGAAGGTCCTAGAGGTCTGCAAAAGGAAGGAAATGTGGGTAAGGGTGGGACAAGTGACCTACAAAGAAATGGGGACAGGGAAATAACTTTAAATATTTAAAAAAAAATAAAAACATAAAAAATGCAAAAATGGAGATCATCTTCAAAATGGGTCTGAAAAGTATTAATTAACATTAGAGGCCATAGAACTGTTCTAAAATCATCTTCAAACTGTGTCAAAAAAGTATAAATAAGCCGGGAGTACCCATATCACTGTTCTGCAAAATGTGTGTATCACTTTAAGATGCATTAAGATTGCATTTTTTAGGTTTTTATTTTTTTTAAAATATTTAAAGTTATTTCCCTGTCCCCATTTCTTTGTAGGGCACTTGTCCCACCCTTACCCCCATTTTCCTTCCTTTTGCATCTAGGACCTTCCTGGGCTTTTTTACAGCATTTTTAAGATTTTTCATTAAAATTACCAGAACCCCGGACCCGAACCCGGACTTTTTTTGAAAAGTCTGGGTCCGGGTCCCGAACACCCCAAAGTTCGGTACGGACCCGAACTTTACAGTCCGGGTTCGCTCAACTCTAGTCACTAGCTATCCCAGTCAACAAAGAGCACTTGCGACGATTCCAGGCCAAAATAATCTCCTTTGTTTGGGGTTCCAAGGGCCCCCGCCTAGCGAGAGGAGCCCTCTTCCAGGCACGGCTCAGAGGAGGCCTGGGTCTGCCCAACCTTCATAAATATCATCAGGCTGCCCAGCTAGAGCAGATCTCTATGGTATATGCCCAAAACTCAAAACCAGATTGGGTGTCTATGGAAAGAGAAGCAGTCCCAGAGTTCACGTTAGACTTTTTGATGGGTTGCCACGCTAGTAATCGCCAAGCAATCCTGGCCCCAACACCCTGGCACTGGCCTCCCCGACCCGCCCCCTCTCTCACCTATTCCACAATCCAGACTTCCCCCCAGGAATTGACATAAAAGCGTTCAAATTCTGGACCAATAAAGGGATGTACAGAATAGGCCACTTCTTGAATTTGCGAGGACCCCTCTCCTTTGCTCATTGCAGGAACAAGCTTGAAATGCCCCCCTCGGAAACATTTAGGTTCCACCAAATTTTTAATTTCCTACACTCCATTTGGAAGGCGAAATCTCTTCCTCCAGAAATCATACCTTACGAACAATGGTGCGGCCAAATGACGGAGCAGAGGGGGGAATCTTGACGATATACGAGTCACTCTCTGAGGCCAATGCAAAAACGTCTTTTATGCTGGCATGGGAAAAGGAGCTGGATCATGAATGGGAGTTGGCCGACAGGCACATGACAATCGCTAACTCGATTAGGGGCACCGGAAATGTCTCCCAGATGGAGGCAGATTTGAAAGTTCTGACAAGGTGGTACTTAGTGCCATCCAGACTAGCTAGAATGTACCTGTCGACCTCTCCCTTGTGCTTTCAGAACTGTTCTCATATAGGGACCATGATCCATGTCTGGTGGGAGTGCCCGAAAATAAGAGGGTTCTGGAACAAGATTTTTGCATTAATTAATAAAATAACAGGTCTATCTGTCTCCAAATCCCCCAATATAGCTTTATTGACAAAAAGCAATAAGGCACTTATCCACTTCAATTTATTGGGGGCAAAAATGACCATTGCGAGAGCATGGAAACAACCTCGGGTCTCCATATCTACAGCAAAACAGAAGATCTCATGGATCATGGTCCAGGAAAAAATGGTTATCACAATCCTCGATACAGTTAAAAAATTTGAAGCAACATGGGAACCCTGGGCGAAGTATATGAACATTTTGCTAACGCCTATCTAAATTGCTCTTGTTTTGGAGATGGGGAGCCCCGGCAGGACACCTCTATCCTATTCTCTTCCTCTATTCCTCCTTCTTTTCCCTCTTTTCTACTTTCCCCTCTAGTTCACGCAGACGTTTTCTAGTTTTACTCCCCCACTAGATGGGGGGACTTTTGGGTATAAGTACCAGTTTAACCACTTCAATACTATGCACTTAGAACACTTTACTACCAGACCAATTTTCAGTTTTCAGTGCTGTTGCGCTTTGAATGACAATTGCGCGGTCGTGCGACGCTGTACCCAAACACATTTTGTATCATTTTGTTCCCACAAATAGAGCTTTCTTTTGCTGGTATTTGATCACCCCTGCGGTTTTTATTTTTTGCGCTACAAATAAAAAAAGACCGAAAATTTTGAAAAAAAAAAATTCTCTATTTTTGTCACAAAACTTTGTAAATAAGTACATTTTCTCCATCACTGGTGGGCACTGATGAGGCTACACTGATGGGCACTGATGTGGCAGTACTGATTGGCACTGATGAGGCGGCACTGATGAGGTGGCACTGATGATGAGGCACTTATATGCAGTGATGATGAGCACTGTTAGGCGGCACTGATAAGCAGCACTGACGGGTACTAAGAGGTGGCACTGATATACAGCACTGATGGGCACTGATATGCAGCACTGACGGACACTGCTAAGCGGCACTGATGGGCACTAATAGACAGCACTGATTGGCACTCATAGGCGGCACTGGGCACTGATAGGTGGCACTGATGGGCACTGATAGGTGGGCACTGGTAAGTGGCAATGGGGGGCACTGATATGTGGCACTGGTATGCATTGATAGGGGCACTGGTGGGCACTGATAGGGGCACTGGTGGGCACTGGTGGGCATATACATTGAGAGGGGCTCATTCCCTGGTGGTCTAGGGTGGCATCTGAAGGTGGCACTGAGTGAAGGTGGCACCGAGCAGTATGTCACTTACCTGGTGGTCTAGGGGGGTGTCCCTGGTGGTCCAGATCGGCTCCCTGGTGGTCCCTGGTCGGCTCCCTGGTGGTCCTGGGTGGGCACATCCCTGGTGGTCCCTGGGCAGGCTCCCTGGTGGTCTAGGGTGGCAATCCGAGGGAGGGCTGTGCTGATAAATCATCAGCACAAACCCTCCCTGTCAGGGATGCAGCCGATCGGCTCTCCCCTCATCAGGTCTGCAGACCTGAGTACAGGAAAGCCGATAAAAGGCTTTCCTGTATTACACTGTGACCAGCTGTGATTGGTCACGGCTGGTCACATGGTAAAGTGCTTCGGATCGAAGCACTTTACTGAGATCGGCATTGCGGGGGGTCAGACTGACCTCCCACACCACCGATCGTCGCGATGCATGCCCCCCCGGGCGCACGGCGGTTGGTTATCCTGAGGACGTCATGTGATGTCCAGTCAGGATAACTGAGCCACTTCCCGGACGTCATTTTGCATACGGCGGTCGGGAAGTGGTTAAGGTAACAGAGTCAAGTCAAGTCAAGTCAAGCTTTATTGTCAGTTCTTCCACATGTACAGTACATACATACAGGGAACTGAAATTACATTTCTCTCGGATCCATGGTGCTTACAGGTAGTTCTAACAGTGGAACCTAAGATCTAAATCACATAAATATAAAAATATAAAATACACTATATAATTCAACTATACAATAAAGAGTACTAATAAAAATAAGTAAATTAAAATAAAAAAACACAGCCCAAGGCACATGGCAGATGGAGAGCAAACCAGTAAAGTGTACATCAGTGCAGGTAACAGAATTAGTGCAAAAATGGCTGAATCAGTCTGGTAACAAGTGGCAGAGTGACAGAGGGCTCCAAAGCAGTTCTTCAAATTAAGTGGGACACAGTTTGGGGAGACTCCTTATGATGAGGGTTGGGAGACTATAAGTATGCTATCTAACACATCCCGATGAGCATGGTGTTCTATCTTTTAGAAGGTACGGGGCTCCAGACCGATATACCAATCACCTTTGAGATTTGGGGTACAGGGCTCGAAGCTCCTTCTAAACCAAACTTCCTGGAAGCTTCTCTGCCATATTGTATAATTGTATTTCTCTGTCCTCCCCTCCCATCTACTTTAATGGACAGACTTATGACCCCGAACTATACTTGGCTTTTTGTTTTTCTCCTTTTTCCTTTTTATTCCCTCCTTCCAGTTTCAACACCCTGCTGCCTATTGCCATATATGGGAACGTACACCACTGAGTAGCGGCTACCCTCTCATATGGGGATTGTGCGTCTTAGGCCAGTCTGAATTGGGGGCGCCCTCCCCCTACCGACCCAGTCTGATCCCAGTTGGGGTGTTGGGGGAGGAGACAGGCCCCGCATAAACTTACTAGGTACCGGGCCCATAATGACCCTATCCCGCTTTCATTTTTGGAACGTCACAGGAGTATTATTGTAAAGTTCACTCTCCAGGAACTCTGTTATTGTAAGTCTTTAGTTGTTTCAGCTAGAATTGATATGGTACCACTGTCCTCCTGATAACACTTAATGGTTTTGAACTTGGATTGATGCGAGGTGCGCTGTACCCTCTCTCCTTACGCTTGCCCCCTGAGGGGATGACTGGAGAGGAGGCATAACGTTTCCCAATTTTCATTTGTGTGCTCTCAATTATATAATGATGTTTCACCTATATAAGGCTGTTGTTTCTTTTCCTTATGCCTAATTGTGTTTCCCCAACGTGACTCATGGTATGACAGATTCTTGCCACCAACATTTATATTATCTGTTATTTTGAATATCTCAATAAACATCTTTAAACAAAACAACATGAAAACAACTCCTAGTCTAAAATGATATAATAGCTCACAAAATACAAACAGCAAAAGAACCTTGAAAAAGACCCCATGTGTGGTCCTGAAATGTTGGTTTCCAGATATACACATGAAAGTCCAACTCAAGGCACATTACATGTTTAAAGCCTTAATATTTTTACACATTTTATTTTATTGCAGTTGTCTAATCCCCAATACGCAGCTGCCAGGGACAGCCGCACGTTTGACTCCCAGCTGTGTCAGAACAGTTGCAATTACAAAAAACAGTACCAGTGTTATACCTCCACCCCATTCCATTGCTTAGCCATTCACAAGTACAGACCTATATTGATTTAATTAACCAGTTGACGACCGCCTGCCGTGGCTTGACGGTGGCAGCTTGGCTCGTTATCGCGAAACGCTGTCACCTTACGGCTGCTGCGAGAATGAGTATTGTGAGCGAGCGCCACCGGAGGCACGCTCACTGTGTTCGGGGGGGGGAAGCAGAGAGTGGGTACAGCGGACTTGATGTCCGCTGGTCACCAGCGATCACTCCCCCCCCCGGAGCGACAGAGCAGGGGTTCGTGTATGTAAAAACGGATCTCCGATCTGACAGAGGGGGAAGGAAGGGATGTGATCACATGCTCCCTGTGTATGGGATCTGTGATCACTCCCCTCCCCCAGCCAGCCCAACCCCCATACAGTTAGAACACACTGAGGGAACACAATTGACCCCTTAGAGCGCCCCCTGCAGGTTAACCCCTTCCCCGCCAGTGACATTTATACAATAATCAATGCTTTTTCATAACATTTATCGCTGTATAAATGCCAATGATCCCAAAAAAGTGCCAAAATGGTCCAACATGTCCACTGCAATATCGCAGTCCTGATAAAAATCGCAGATCTCCGCCATTACTAGTAAAATGTAAAAAAAATAAAAACCCCATAAATGAATTCTCATCATTCGTAAACGCGGCAACTTTTGCGCAAACCAATCAATAAACGCCGATTGCGATTTTTTTTACCAAAAATATGAGGAAGAATATAAAACCGATGAAAAAAATGTTTTTTATATATTTTTGTTTTTTGGACATGTATTATAGCAAAAACTAAGAAATGTTGTTTTCTTTTTTTGCAAAATTGTCGCTCTTCTTTTGTTTATAGTAGTGATCAGAAATGATGCAGAGGTCATCAAATACCCCCAAAAGAAAGCTCTATTTGTGGGAAAAAAGAACGCAAATTTTGTGTGGGTACAGCGTCCCATGACCACGCAATTGTCAGTTAAATCGACTCAGTACCAAATCGCAAAAAGTGCTCTGGTCCTAAACTGGGAAATCCTTCCGGGTCTGAAGTAGTTAATAAATGGCTAAGTAGGGGAATTGTGTGGAGGCGCAACACCAAAACTGTTTTCTGTATTAGAAAAAGTATGATGTGGTTGAGGGTCAGAAGAGATACTGTTCAGTGTGATTTGATAGGAGTAATAAGTAATAAAACACTTGTTTATTAAAGCAGACAACATGCCTAGAGTTGGGCTTTAAAAAGCTGCATCTTTTGTAGTGCTGGGGACTTGATCCAGTTTTACATATGTAGCTGTAAATGATCATGTCCTAGTGTGGTGTCAGAAGCACGTTTTTAATAATCTGGGCAAAAACTTACTACGTGAGAGGCATTCCAAGAAAAGATTTACTCTGAACCTTTGCCTTCAACAGTATGGCAGGAGCTTTCTTCCAGACACAGGACATGCTTCAAGGTAGCCACAGCTCATGTGTTTTTGTATGCTGACACAGGTAATGGCATGTTGTGTTAGGCTGTCCACTCAAACCACATAAAACAGAGTAAACGGTAATGCGCAATGTGAATGGTACCCAAAAGCAACTTCAAAAAACATGCAGCACAGTGCAGCGCACAATGTTCTTTGTGCTATGAGACATGAGGTACTAGATCAAAGTTCTACACCCTGGGGAGGTTAATGAAACAGAATATGTTGCACCCTGATAGAGTGTTTATTAAGAATGAAATGTTTTGGACAACAGAAGAAGGGAAGACAGATGTGAGATCCAAATAGCAGGGTTTCACTTGCATCTTCATACTCTTAACCAAATTGACCTTAAAGCAGTGTTCCACCCAAAAGTGGAACTTCCACGGGTTGGATTCCTCCCCCCTCAGGTGCTACATTTGGCACCTTTTGGGGGAGGTGTCTTTTTCCCCATATCCGGGAGCCCAGGGCCACGGCCGTCAGCAGCCGGGCTCCCTCCTCCTCCTCAATGAGAAAGCGTAGCGGTGGCTCACGCATGCGAAGTAGGGGCCCAGCCGTGAAGCCAAACGGCTACACGTCCGGGTTCCCTTAGTCTGAATGGAGGCCACCGCACTCGTCCACCGATCCAAAGATCATGGGCAGTGCCGACATCGCTGGACTCCAGGACAGGTAAGTGTCCTAAAGTTAAAAGTCAGCAGCTACTGTATGTATAGCTGCTGACCTTTAATTTTTAAAGGAGCGACGGCAGGCGGCGGACGTCCGCTTTAAGTGGGAAGTTTCATGTCTTGGAGCTGAGACACACAATATGAACCGCGAGGTATTTGCCCTTTGGTGCTAATGCAGGGGCCCATAGCAAACTGATCAGATTTCAGTTTATCATTATCATTCAGGTGGTTGATAACTGCTGGACCCAGATAGGGTCATTCAAGCTGCAGGCTAAGAATGGATTACTCGTATTTAGTAATTTCCCCTATTAGCCAAACAGCCGGTATTCTTACAATTTCTGCATCCATCACCACCATGAACACTATCTTACTCTTTAACTTCTATTATTTTACAGTAATATGTTTTTTTTTTTAATTCTTTAATTTGAGTTTTAAAATAATACCCATACAGTATTTCTGAGTAATGAAATCTGCAAGAGGTTGACAATACACAACAAAACGTCAAGGTGCAACTTAGTGAAGCAGCCAAGTACAATTGGATGGGCATAGAGAAGATGGAATAAACCAAAGACAATCAGCATTTGATGCTGACAGTACCTCTCACAAAAAGACAGGAACGTAAGGCACATAATATCATGTTCCTATCATGTTCCTATGGATATGACAATATGAAATGAGATGGGCAGAAAGGATAAGGAAATCACAAAACAATGGTGACACGTAGAAAAAAAAGGGGCGAAGGGGGGAGATAATGGTATGGGTATGTGTATGGGTAGGGTAGTTATGTATGTGATGCTGAGCTATATGTACTTTATATCAGCCAAGTCACCAAGGGATAGTTGTCTAGTCAGGAGAAGTTTGTGAAGAAAGTGAAGTCGGTCCAGTAGAACAAACATTTGCAGAACTGCAATCAATCTGTGATGAATGTTACATTCAGGTCTCATTCTCATTCTGGGATTAGTGGAGGTATAGACTGATGTTTACTCTGTAATTGAGAGAGAAAATGGAGTAGCTGCATAGCTTGCTAAAAGGGCAGGGGAGGATCACACAGTTCAATCTCCTGTGCTTTGCAGTGGACCTCTATTCAATCATGAACACTTTACTCTAAATGCCCGTACACACCGTACAATTATTGCCCAAAAACTGTCGTACGACAGCCTGACGTACAATAATCCGACTGTTAGTACTCTCCATATGACAGTCAATTTTGAATTATCATCCAACAGAAGTTGTATGAGCAAACTAGAAAACTTTTGTCTGCCGACAAGGTGTAGCCCGATCTTCGACTCGTGTGTACAGAAATTGGACAAACAAGAGTTGTAAGTACAAACACGCATGCTCAGAATCCAGGAAGTGTTTGGTCGTATAAACCTGCGTCCGCAATTCACAATTCACATTCACCTGAACTTCCTCTTTATACGCTCGTAACTCGGCTTTGTCGAATGAAATTTGATTACCGTCAGTACGCTTGACAAAATCATGGACAGCCTATTTTGAGAAAAGTTGGACGTGCGGTTGTACAGCAATTGCATCATGTGTAGGAGGCTTAACACTTTGAAGTGTATAGCACTCTCCTCGCTGCCCTGCACAGACTGAGGTAGGCTCTGAGGAAGAGGAACTCCTCTAAACGCATTAGCCTATGCCTCTACAGGACATTCCCATGAGATGTGGACAGTTTTATGGACCCATGTGGAGGAATATTATGATGTGCTTTTATCCAAGCCTATTTTTGTGAGTATATTACCTACTTTTGTATATCAATAAAGCCTTTGTTTGGGGATAATGCGCTAAGCCTACACGTCTTCTGTCTCTTTCATCTTCCAGATTTATTTTGTTCCGAATCGCGTAATAGGGGTTTGTTTCCGAAATAACTATATGTTTTCATCCATTATATGAGTGTTTTTATCCGAACCTATTTTCGTGTAGTATTATAAGGAGGTGTACCCAGGTATTTTGACAGGTGTAGAGTACCCTTACAGGACATCTCCGTATCCGATTACGCAAATCTCCTCAAGGAGAAGGAGTCTCGGATGGAGTCAGACACGTCCCGTCGCTCCTCTCACGATATGTGAAGTTTCACAATTCGGAGGATGTGTACTACGTTAACGACATGTTGGCGTGCA
>BLSH010391329.1:2802-29763 GCA_018402905.1 Glandirana rugosa | reverse complement strand
CATCTTTCTGCAGAATAAACATTTAGACCGGACTCACACAGCCATTCATATACTTCTTTTTTTGAATAGGCCTCAATACAAAAAAAACCATGTTGGCTACCTCCTCCTACTCCTCTACCACCGCCACTTCCACCTACACTGCCACGGTCACGGCCTAGTCAACCTCTAGGCTCCTACTCCACATCCACCCCCCTTCCTGTTATTTTACTTGATTTTAATTTATTTTCCCTATCCCCATTTATTTGTAGGGCACTTGCCCTAGTTTGAAGATGATTTTAGAACAGTTATATGGCTTCTACCGTTAATTAATACTTTTCAGACACAGTTTGAAGATGATCCACATTCACCTCCATTTTTGCTTTTTTTATGTTTTTATTTTTTTAAAAATATTTACAGTTATTTCCCTGTCCCCATTTTTTTGTAGGGCACTTGCCCTACCCTTACCCCCATTTTACTTCCTTTTGCAGCCCTCTGGGGCTTTACAGGACTTTCCTACAGCCATTTTTGTGCCTAAAAGTTCGGGTCCCCATTGATTTCAATGGGGTTCGTTGTCCGTGCGATCGTTCGGGTTCCGTCCGGACCCGGACCCGGACTTTGTCCCGAAGTTCGGACGGACCAGCAGAACCCGAACTTCCAGGTGTTCGCTCAACTCTAATCAGGATTTTTTTTTTACACATTATGTCACATAACGATTCGTATCAGGTCCATTCGTACACTCCACAGCCCAGTTCGAATCTAGTCCGTCGGCGGCACAACGATTTGAATCAGCTCCATTCATACACTCTACAGCCTGATTCGAATCTAGTCGCATCGGCGGCACAATTATTCGAATCCTCGGCTTGACACAACACAATTTCATTTATCACACAGCATCCAGCAGCTCGGTCTTATCGTAAGTCATCTGCCACAAGCTACCAGTTGTTACTCCATTTGTACGTTTAGGCGATCGGTTAATCCTACATACTCAATTTTCTGCTGTCCTTGTTTTCGCCTTCCTGATAAGGCTACTTTCTTGCAATTGTTGCAAGCATGTCTCCAGTGGCACTCAATCCGGCCACTCATTGTCTCCAGTGGCACATTGGCCGCTCACTGTTTCTGTCTGTCATTTCTCCTTCAGGTCAGTCGAGTTCAGGTTGTTCTGTCCAGGTTGGACGTTATTTCCTCCAATAAAAAAAAAAAAAAAAAGGGGGGAAAATTAAAAAAAAAAAACTGACATAGAGTTTGCATTCTTCACCAGGGGCCAGTCACGTTTCAAGGGGTGGGTCAGGCTGTTTCATCAGGTAAAAAACTGGACCTCTATGTCACCTTACTACAGGTTCCCGCTCGAATGAGTTCTGGTCCCAAACCAGGACTTTGCAAGCTAGGGTGTCGAGTTAGGGTGTTGTACAGGGGTTCCTCCCTCCCATTACCCTGCAGCACTCTTTCACTAAACGTTCACTTCACATACATGATTTGGGCTGCTCATCAGGCGTTAGTTACTATCACAGGTTTCTTTGCATGACACTTTGTTTTCAAAGGGCGACCCATCACCTACGGAGACAAGGTCGCTAAACGTCAAGCTTGCTGGCAGTGCAATGTTAGCAGGCCGAGCACATGTCACAAACTACAGATCGCAACATTCATACTTCGGCAGTAACAGACTTAAGCTTCTCGGCCCAGTACGCCCTGGGGTTTTGGTCCATAGGTTTTTGCTCAGCACTGAAGGGCACACAAGCTATTGGTTACCTGGCCAGTCACCTCCTGGCCCACCTTGGTTGCCATGCAGTCTTTTGAGTTTTCTAAATTTCCACTCAACAGCATTCAAAAGCAAACCAGCTTCTTCACTGCACCTGTCATTCCTTTTTCTGTCCTTCTCGTTTTTTTTCTTGTCTTATTTCTGTATGCAACTCCTCTGTCCCTTTCTGCCTTTATGACTCATCTTAACACATGCAATCCCCCTCTCCCTGTCTTTTAGCTGAAGCCATGTCGCAGGCTGGCAGCGAAGACTTTGCCGCCGTCCCCTGTCACCCTCCGCAGGTTCAGAGAGCGGCAGCGTTCAGTCCCTCGGGGCTTGGACCACCCCCAAGCTCACAGTGGAGCTGCAGCACGGGGATTTCCTACCCCATCACAGCCAAGAAAGTCAGGCTCTTTAGGCTGCTCTTCCCACCACCAGTGGCAGCCTAGCCCGGCACCCACGCATTCCTGCAGTCGATCTCCTTGGCTATTGCCCAGCTCCACTCCATGGGGACCACGTTGTTCACAGCAGTCTCTGACTTCCAGGCTAGTGTTGGAGTCCTGGAAGGGCACCCAGCTACGCTACTGGACTCGGTCTCCGTTTCTGTCCTGACGCGCTCGCCTGCAGGTATGCAGAGTTTGTGCTGGCCTTTGGGATGGTTAGGGATGTCCTGTGCTCAACCAACCCCAGCAGAAGGAAAGAGCTGAACTTGTGCCTCCACACAGTGGTGGACCTATGTTACAAGTATGGAGTTTTTTTGTTCTATGACTACCACCAGTCATTTTCAGCTAAGGCAGCAGCCAGACTTTTGCAGGTTCAGGCCAGCAGCAATTGAAGTATCATTGATACAGAGCTTTTCTGCTGCCACTCCACCGGTCTACGCTCCCCACTCTGTGCCATCTGTCAGTCTTCCACCCATACTGCAAACTGGTGCTCTGATACTGGTGCTAGACAACTCCTCAACTTCCCCTCCACTTCTGGTTCCAGACTAAGCTTGCCAACCCTCACACAGCCTCCCCAGGTGGACAGGTTGGGATGACCTGTCCTATCAAAGGGGGGCGCATCAATCTGCAATAACTTCAATTATGGGACTTGCAACTTAAGCCAATGCCGGTCGCATCATATTTGCGTCTTGTTCCACAGAGCGCATCCTACGCTCACATGCAACTTCAAGCAGCACAATACATCATGACTTGGCCGAGTGGATGCTGGGTGACTTGGCGTTTTACCTTTCCTCACACCCAAATCCCTCACTGGCTGCCTTCCTCGTACACAGATTCACGTCAGGATTCCACACCGGCTTCATCACGCTGCCTCACTTGACCCACAAATGCAGGAACCTCCTTTCAGCTGCCACCGACAAGTTGGCCATTGACACCATGTTGCGGTCTGAACTGGACCGGGGGTTCATCATTTGCACCTTTTACTATCTGAAGAATCAGCCCTATTGGACTTGTCAAGGGCAAGTTTTCAAATAAACTTTGGTTGGTGTAAGACTTGTCCTTTGCAGTGTGTGACTGTATATATGCGTACTGTATGTATGTGTATATGTGTGTGTGTGTGTGTGTGCATACTGGGTGTGTATATACTGGGTGTATATTGGATGTATCTTGGATGTATACTGTGTGTTTACATACAATATAAGCACAGTATATACACACCCAGTATGCACACACACATACACACAGTATGCATATATACAGTCACACACTGCAAAGGTCAGAAATAAGGAAAAACATTTGAAATAATAATAGCTTATTATAATTTATAATAAGTAAAAATTATAAATTAATAACTTATTATTTCAAATATTCTTCCTTATTTCCGAATTTCGGAAATAAAAAAGAATATTTGAAATAATAATAAATAACTATTAAATATAGGTATGGACATTTTCTTGAAAGTATGACTATTAGTGCTAATTTTCATATTAAGCTCATTAACAGCCAAACTTTCAAGGAAATTCCAATACCTAAAATGTAATAGTTATTAGTTAGTTATTATTTCAAATATTCTTAGTTTTTTCCAATTTTCGGATTTCCGAATTTCGGATTTTCGTCTGCTCCGATTGCCGAATTTCCGAATTACCGCAATTGACGAATTACCGCGAATTTCTGAATTACCGCAATTGCCGAATTACCGCGAATTTCCGAATTACCGCAATTGCTGAATTACCGCAAATTTCCAAATTTCGGATTTCCGAATTTTTAATTTCCGAATTTCCGAATTACGAATTTTTTTAATTTCCGAATTTCCGAATTTTTTGAATTTTCTAATTTCCGAAAAACAAAAAAAAAACAAATTTTTTAGCCATGCACAAGTCTACTCCCTAATTCCCTCTGAGGAGTTTTCCCTTAAATATGCATCGGTCAACCTAGCTATTCAAGTCATCATTAGCATAGGCATGGGCGCTTGGCTGTCCAAAGCAGACATTTCAGACGCATTAAAATTACTGCCCATTGAGCCATCCCTCTGGCATCAAATGGAAAGGTTTGTATTACTTTGCCACCAAGTTGACCTTCGGCTCTAAAAGCAGCCTGTGGCTGTTTGATACCTTCGCCCAGTCTCTTACCTGGATCCTGTTGCACTAAGCACATGCCAGAAAGTCATTCGCTATCTTGATTACTTCCTGCTGATCGAACGGCCCGGTGAGCCCCCATTTGACTTGGACAGACTAAGAGTGGTATTTAATAAAAGGCCCAGCGCAGTCCATTACCTTCTAGGCATCACTCTAGACACCCACTCCATGCAGGCCAGCCTACCTCCCAACAAATTGGTCGGTTATTCATGCCTTTACCCTTTCACAAGGGTGTACCAAGAGACAGCTACAATCCCTGTTAGGGATGCTCAATTTCACCATGAGGATTGTCCCACGGGCGGTCCTTCATTTCCCGCCTCTTGGCTTTCCTCTCTCAAGTACAAGACCTCGATCAAAGTCTCAGGCTCGACCCAGCAGCAATAGCGGATTTGTCAATGTGGGATGAGCTCCTCACAAATTGGAACGGTATATCCATGTTTATTCCATCAGCTTCAGCTTCATCACCTCAAGTAGTCACAGACGCCGCAGCCTCTACAGGCTTCGCTGCAATTTTTGGCCTTCACTGGTTCGCAGGGCCCTGGTCACCAGAAATCCTCCTGATTCCCGGGCGTAGTCAGTCCTTCTCACTTGTTGAACTCTACCCCATCGTGGCAGCGGTTCAGGACTGGGGCCATACCTGGACAGGGCAAACGGTGATCTTTGCCACAGACCACCAGGCCAAGACCGAAATTGTAATTAAAGGCAGGTCCAAATCGCTAGCCATCATGTCCTTCCTGCGTAGGCTGGTGCAATTGTCCTTGCAGCATCATTTCAATGTGCACTGCACTTATATCCCAGGCAAGTGTCACAGCAGAGGCACTGTCCTCTTTCAACTATACTTCATTCTTTCGGCAAGAACCTGGAGCCGACCTGACCAACTCTCTTATCCCACCTTGGTCACAGCTGATGCTGGGTTAAAGGAACACCTTCACAATGGGACTCATCTTATTAACCAGCCATTGTCTCGCAACACCCTGAAGGCCTACCATACCACCTGAGACACCTATGACAGGTTTCTAGCCTCTTACCCCGGGGCAGTGACAGGAGACGTAAAGCAAGTCCTGGCCTTTATATCGTATTGATACACGCAGCTGGCTCTCTCCCATAACACCATCAGGCCATACTTAGTAAGCCTCCAGCATTTCTTATTCTTACAGGACCCTGGTAAGCCACCCTTGTTCACAGCCCACGCAGTCAAATCCACCCTACACAGCATCCAGAGACGTCAGCCCTCAGCCAATAGCAATTGCTTACCCATCACAAGTACCATCTTCAGGGACATGTCTACCATCCTCTCACATTCCCCATTTGGGTTCTTACCCAGCCTGGTCATCCAAGTGACCATCTATTTGGCCTTCCATGGCTTTTGTGGCCTAGCGAGTTCACCTTAGGTGGCCCCAGCTGCCAGATACTGAGCAGGCGCCACCTGGCATGCCTTCAAGATCACTTAGTTCTATACCTCGCGGTGTCCAAACCCAACAGTCCAGCCCCAGAGTCGAGCTCTTCCAGACCCACAACATCTAGTGCCCAGCAGTAATTCTCGACCGATTGTTGTCCTATCTGCCTAGCCAGTCAGAATCCAGCCCATTGCTACCTTTTCCTACCAGCCCCCTGAGTGGCAGCCAGTTCACCAGACACGTTAGGATCCTCTTGAATAACCTAGGCTTTGACCCCAGCCGGTATTCTGGACACTCCTTTTCAGATCGGAGCTGCGTCAGCTGCATCACAGCAGGGGCAGCTGGTACATGTCATCAAGAAGAAGTTAGGCGCGTGGAAATCAGCCTGTTTCACCCGATACATTCCAAAGCCTCAGGAAGAAATGTCACAAGCCTTCAGCAAGCTTGCTCAATAAATGTTACCAGACCAATAAAGATATTACTTCCCTATCCAAATATTTTTGCCCCCTTTTTTGGCATACCATCCAGCCAACCAGGGCACACTTCAGGTCTATTTTATGTTGTAAGTCTTGTGGCATATTTATGTGGTTCATATCTGTCCCGGTCGAAGGACTTCAACCATAAATAAGAAGGCCAGTATGGTGGCCTGAATTTATGGGAGGAGTCCGGGGGCTATATAAACAGACCACTCACCTGTGGTTCTTGTCGGTTCCAGCGTGCGGTATCCTCCCATCCATTCCCCTTTTCAGGGCACTTCTCAAACACATTCTCTCCACGATCATCCATCACTTATCGTCGGTATGCCCCCTTTTTTGGCATACTATCCAGCCAACCAGGGCACACTTCAGGTCTATTTTATGTTGTAAGTCTTGTGGCGTGTTTATGTGGTTCATATATGTCCTGGACTTCTACCATAAATACTGTGTGTATATTAATGTCTAAACCTCTGGCAACAAAAGTGAGTACACCCCTAAGTGAAAGTGTCCAAAATGGTCCCAATTAGCCATTTTCACTCCCCGGTGTCATGTCACTCATTAGTGTTACAAGGTATCAGGTGTGAATGGGGGGCAAGTGTGTTAAATGTGGTGTTATCGCTCTCACTCTCTCATACTGGTCACTGGAATTTCAACATGGCACCTCATGGCAAAGAACTCTCTGAGGATCTGAAAAAAAGAATTGTTGCTCTACATAAAGATGGCCTAGGCTATAAGAAGATTGCCAAGACCCTGAAACTGAGCTGCAGCATGGTGGCCAAGACCATACAGTGGTTTAACAAGACAGGTTCCAATCAGAACAGGCTTCACCATGGTCGACCAAAGAAGTTGAGTGCATGTGCTCAGGGTCATATCCAGAGGTTATCTTTGGGAAATAGATGTATGAGTGCTGCCAGCATTGCTGCAGAGGTTGAATGGTGGAGGGGTCAATGCTCAGACCATACACCACACACTGCATCAAATTGGTCTGCATGGCTGTTGTCCCAGAAGGAAGCCTCTTCTAAAGAGGATGCACAACAAAGCCTGCAAACAGTTTGCTGAAGACAAGCAGACTAAGGACATGGATTACTGGAACCATGTCCTGTGGTCTGGGCCCAAGATAAACTTATTTGGTTTAGATGGTGTCAAGCGTGTGTGGTGGCAGCCAGGTGAGAAGTACAAAGACAAGTGTGTCTTGCCTACAGTCAAGCATGGTGGTGGGAGTGTCATGGTCTGGGGCTGCATGAGTGCTACCAACACTTAGCCTTGGGGGTTGGGTGGTTGGCAGGTGTTCAGTTTTGAAGGGGGGATGGCCCCCTTACACTTTACGATGGCCCGATTCGAACCCCAGTCACAACGGCGACATTGTTTCGTATCCTCAGCTCGACGCAAGTTGTCAGTTGTCACACACATCACAAGCGTCCTGCAGCTCGGTCTCCTTCGTGGGGCTCCTGCCATAAACAACCAGTCGTTACTCAGACCATTCATACGGTTGCACCTACTCGAACACACACGATACTCCAGCTTCGTAAACTTCGACCCGGGTCTGCATGATTTGTCCTCATCTTTGCCTCCCTATCAAAACTTTCTTGCAATCATTGCAAGCACATCTCCAGTGGCACACTATCCTACCACTCATTGTCTCCAGTGGCACACAATTTGGTCACTCAGGTCTCTTGTCTGTTGTTTCTCCCTTAGGTCCGTTGAGTTCAGGTTGTTCAATTCTGCATTAGGTTGAAAGTGGTTTTCTATATAAAAAAAAAAAAATGCCATACACTACAACCGATTTGCATTGGCTCATGACGCTTACCCTCCAACCGATTCGTATCGGTTCATGTAAAGATACTCTATTCATAACATTTTCTCCACCCACCAATTCATATTAGTTCATGCCATTTACTCTGTTCAAGTCGTTTACCCTACTTACCGTTTGTATCCGTTCTGTCCTACCCTACATCCGATTCGTATCGGATCAATTTTGCACACTCATCTCAGCCCGATTCGAATCTAGTCGCATCGGCAGCAAACGATTCATATTGGATGTACTGCACACACTAATTTGTTTTGGATTCATTTCTCACACTCTCAAACACAGCTACTACCGGTTAAAATCACAGTTGCATTCCTACATATTCAATTTTCTGCTATCGTTTTCTCCTTTCGCTTATCAGTAGGTTCTTTTCTTGTAATCGTTGCAAGCACTCCTTAAGAAACTGCACAGACTCTTGCAATCGTTGCAAGCACGTCTCCAACTGCACTACATCTTACAGTCGTTGCAAGCACTGATGGTGAAATGCAAATTATTACAGTCACTGCAAATACATCTTCAGAGACACATCTATTTTGCAATCGTTGCAAGCATGCATCTCAGCATAACTTCTTGCAATGGTCACAAGCACATATCTCAGCATAACTTCTAGCAAGCACATTCCAGTCTCCGAAAGCAAAAAAAATGCTAAAAAAAAAAAAACATTGAAGAAAAAAAAAATAAAGTGAAAAAAGGCAAAACACTCACACGTGGCCCCCCCTAGCTCTCAGTCGCCACACGGACCATGCATTCCACTCATTACACATCCACAGGCACCATGAGCCCCATAGCACAGCCTTCCCCGCGAGTGCCCTGCCACAAGCTCACTGTTGCCTATTATTACATAGACACCACGAGCCCCACAGCACAGCCTCCCCCGCGAGTGCCCTGACAAAAGCTCACTGTCGCCTCTCATTACAGATACACAGGCACCACTAGCCCCGCAGCCTCTCCCGCGAGTGCCCTGCCACAAGCTCACTGTCACCGCTCATTACACATCCACAGCCACCACGAGCCCGCAGAGCAGCCTCCCCGTGAGTGCCCTGCCACAGGCTCACTGTCCCCAATCATTACAAATCCACAGGCACCACGAGCCCTGCAGAGCAGCCTCCCCCAAGCGGTCCCTTTCACAAGCTCACTGTCGCCATTCATTCCACTCATTACACATCCACAGGCACCACAGGCTTCCGCAGCACAGCCTCCCCCTCGAGGTCATGTCACTCATTAGTGTTACAAGGTATCAGGTGTGAATGGGGGGCAAGTGTGTTAAATGTGGTGTTATCGCTCTCACTCTCTCATACTGGTCACTGGAATTTCAACATTGAAAAAAAGAATTGTTGCTCTACATAAAGATGGCCTAGGCTATAAGAAGATTGCCAAGACCCTGAAACTGAGCTGCAGCATGGTGGACAAGACCATACAGTGGTTTAACAAGACAGGTTCCAATCAGAACAGGCTTCACCATGGTTGACCAAAGAAGTTGAGTGCACGTGCTCAGGGTCATATCCAGAGGTTATCTTTGGGAAATAGATGTGCTGCCAGCATTGCTGCAGAGGTTGAATGGTGGAGGGGTCAATGCTCAGACCATACACCACACACTGCATCAAATTGGTCTGCATGGCTGTTGTCCCAGAAGGAAGCCTCTTCTAAAGAGGATGCACAACAAAGCCTGCAAACAGTTTGCTGAAGACAAGCAGACTAAGGACATGGATTACTGGAACCATGTCCTGTGGTCTGGGCCCAAGATAAACTTATTTGGTTTAGATGGTGTCAAGCGTGTGTGGTGGCAGCCAGGTGAGAAGTACAAAGACAAGTGTGTCTTGCCTACAGTCAAGCATGGTGGTGGGAGTGTCATGGTCTGGGGCTGCATGAGTGCTACCAACACTGGGGAGCTACAGTTCATTGAGGGAACCATGAATGTCAACATGTACTGTGACATACTGAAGCAGATCATGATTTTCTCACTTCTGAGACTATTCCAACATGATAACGACCCCAAACACACCTCCAAGATGACCACTGCCTTGCTAAAAAGGCTGAGGGTAAAGCATGTCTCCAGACCTAAACCCTTATGAGCATCTGTGGGGTATCCTCAAATAGAAGGCAAAGGAGCGCAAGGTCTCTAACTTCCACCAGCTTCGTGATGTTGTCACTGAGAAGTGGAAGAGTCACATGAAAAGATATAATAAAATATTTACAAAAATGTGAGGGGTGTACTCACTTTTGTGAGATACTGTACATATCTATATATATACAGTCAGGTCCATAAATATTGTGACATCGACACAATTCTAATCTTTTTGGCTCTATACACCACCACAATGCATTTGAAATGAAACTAACAAGATGTGATTTAACTGCAGACTTTCAGCTTTAATGTGAGGGTATTTACATCCAAATCAGGTGAACGGCGTAGGAATTAAAAACAGTTTGTATATGTGCCTCTCACTTTTTAAGGGACCAAAAGTAATGGGACAGATTAACAATCATAAATCAAACTTTCACTTTTTAATACTTGGTTGCAAATCCTTTGCAGTCAATTACAGCCTGAAGTCTGGAACGCATAGACATCACCAGACACTGGGTTTCATCCCTGGGGATGCTCTGCCAGGCCTCTACTGCAACTGTCTTCGGTTCCTGCTTGTTCTTGGGGCATTTTCCCTTCAGTTTTGTCTTCAGCAAGTGAAATACATGCTCAGTCAGATTCAGGTCAGGTGATTAACTTGGCCATTGCAAATCATTACACTTCTTTCCCTTAACCAAATTCTTTGGTTGCTCTCGCAGTATGCTTCGGGTCATTGTCCATCTGCACTGTGAAGCGCCGTCCAATGAGTTTTGAAGCATTTGGCTTAATATGAGCAGATAATATTGCCCGAAACACTTCAGAATTCATCCTGCTGCTTTTGTCAGCAGTCACATCATCAATAAATACAAGAGAACCAGTTCCATTGGCAGCCATACATGCCCACACCAAGACACTACCACCACCATGCTTCACTGATGAGGGTATGCTTTGGATCATGAGCAGTTCCTTTCCTTCTCCATACTCTTCTCTTCCCATCAATCTGGTACAAGTTGATCTTGGTCTCATCTGTCCATAGGATGTTGTTCCAGAATTGTGAAGGCTTTTTTAGATGTTGTTTGGCAAACTATAATCTGGCCTTCCTGTTTTTGAGGCTCACCAATGGTTCACAATTTGTGGTGAACCCTCTGTATTCACTCTGGTGAAGTCTTCTCTTGATTATTGAGTTTCACACACATACACCTACCTCCTGGACAGTGTTCTTGATCTGGTCAACTGTTGTGAAGGGCGTTTTCTTCACCAGGGAAAGAATTCTTCGGTCATCCACCACAGTTGCTTTCCACAGTCTTCTGGGTCTTTTGGTGTTGCTGAGCTCACCGGTGCATTCTTTCTTTTTAAGGATGTTCCAAACAGTTGATTTGGCCACACCTAATGTTTTTGCTATCTCTCTGATGGGTTTGTTTTGTTTTTTCAGCCTAATGATGGCTTGCTACACTGATAGTGACAGCTCTTTGGATCTCATATTGAGAGTTGACAGCAACAGATTCCAAATGCAAATAGCACACTTGAAATGAATTCTGGACCTTTTATCTGCTCCTTGTAAATTGGATAATGAGGGAATAACACACACCTGGCCATGGAACAGCTGAGCAGCCAATTGTCCCATTACTTTTGGTCCCTTAAAAAGTGGGAGGCACATATACAAACTGTTGTAATTCTTACACCATTCACCTGATTTGGATGTAAATACCCTTAAATTAAAGCTGAAAGTCTGCAGTTAAAGCACATCTTGTTTGTTTCATTTCAAATCCATTGTGGTGGTGTATAGAGCGAAAAAGATTAGAATTGTGTCGATGTCCCAATATTTATGGACCTGACTGTATACACAGTATCTCACAAAAGTGAGTACACCCCTTACATTTTTGTAAATATTTTATTTTATATTTTCTTGTGACAACACTGAAGAAATTACACTTTGCTACAATGTAAAGTAGTGAGTGCACAGCTTTTATAACAGTGTAAATTTGCTGTCCTCTCAAAATGACTCAACACACAGCCATTAATGTCTAAACTGTTGGCACCAAAAGTGAGTACACCCCTAAGTGAAACTGTGCAAATTGGGCCCAATTAGCCATTTTCCCTCCCCTGTGTCATGGGACTTGTTAGTGTTACAAGGTCTCAGGTGTGAATGGGGAGCAGGTGTGTTAAATTTGGTGTTATTGCCTTCACTCTCTCATACTGGTCACTGGAAGTTTAACATGGCACCTCGTGGCAAAGAACTCTCTGAGGATCTGAAAATAAAATTGTACATAAAAATGGCCTAAGCTTTAAGAAGATTGCCAAGACCCTGAAACTGAACTGCAGCACAGTGGCCAAGACCAAACAGTGGTTTAACAGGACAGGTTCCACTCAGAACAGGCCTCGCCATGGTTGACCAAAGAAGTTGAGTGCACATGCTCAGCGTCATATCCAGAGGTTGTCTTTGGGAAATAGACGTATGAGTGCTGCCAGCATTGCTGCAGAGGTTGAAGGGGTGGGGGGTCAGCCTGTCAGTGCTCAGACCATACACCACACACTGCATCAAATTGGTCTGCATGGCTGTTGTCCCAGAAGGAAGTATGATGCATAAGAAAGCCCGCAAACAGTTTGCTGAAGACAAGCAGACTAAGGACATGGATTACTGGAACCATGTCCCGTGGTCTGATGAGACCAAGATAAACTTCTTTGGTTCAGATGGTATCAAGCGTGTGTGGCGGCAACCAGGTGAAGAGTACAAAGACAAGTGTCTCTTGCCTAAAGTCAAGCATGGTGGTGGGAGTGTCATGGTCTGGGGCTGCATGAGTGCTGCCGGCACTGGGGAGCTGCAGTTCATTGAGGAAACCATGAATGCCAACATGTACTGTGACATACTGAAGCAGAGCATGAGCCCCTCCCTTCGGAGACTGTATTCCAACACAATAACGACCTCAACACACCTCCAAGATGACCACTGCCTTGCTAAAGAAGCTGAGGGCAAAGGCGATGGACTGGCCAGGCATGTCTCCAGACCTCAACCCTGTTGGGCATCTGTGGGGCATCCTCAAATGGAAGGTGGAGGAGCACAAGGTCTCATGGTCGTCGTGGAGGAGTGGAAGAGGACTCCAGTGACAATCTGTGAAGCTCTGATGAACTCCATTCCCAAGAGGGTTACGGCAGTGCTGGAAAATAATGGTGGCCACACAAAATATTGACACTTTGGGCCCAATTTGGACATTTTGACTTAGTGGTGTACTTCATTTTGTTGCCAGCGGTTTAGACATTGATGGCTGTGTGTTGATTTATTTTGAGGTAACAGCAAATTTAAACTGTTATACAAGCTGTATACTTACTACTT
Organism: Glandirana rugosa; assembly: GCA_018402905.1. Taxonomy (NCBI): domain Eukaryota; kingdom Metazoa; phylum Chordata; class Amphibia; order Anura; family Ranidae; genus Glandirana; species Glandirana rugosa. The sequence continues at coordinate 16,398 of BLSH010391329.1, read as the reverse complement.
TACATTGTAGCAAAGAATAATTTCTTCAGATAGAATAACATATTTACAGAAATGGGTTTACTTACTTTTGTAAGATACTGTATATATATATATATATATATATATATATATATATATATATAAAGACCAGTATGGTGGCCTGAATTTATGGGAGGAGTCTGGAGGGTATTTAAGCAGGCCACTCACCTTTGGTCTTTGTCGGTTCTGGTGCACAATGCCACATGTCACTAGGCCGGCTCTTCCTAGCTCACTTTGTGTTCGTAAGTCTGTGTGTTCAAACCTCTGTGTTTCATACGCAATGTTACAATTCCTTATGTTTCCTTTCCTGCATCTCTTTCGTACTTTGCTGCCTCCGAGTTGTTGCTCGTGTCCCGACATCATTCGATACAGGCGCAGTAGATATGTAGGTTCCCTCTGTCTTTTTTGTCATCCCATCCACAACATACAATTTGTTCGTAGATCCTAGCCTCTGAGTCACTGCCGGTCATTGTCCAATATCACTTGACTTTGTTGCTCATAGAATTCACTGTCTATTGGGCTGCCGTCTCATCCATTTGGAGATTAGCATGTATTGTTTGCACAGGTTCTGTGGCTGATTCAGGGGGTAATTAGACCCACCTGGTGCTTTGTCTGCACTTTGATTAGCCTTGGGGGTTGGGTGGTTGGCAGGTGTTCAGTTTTGAAGGGGGGATGGCCCCCTTACACTTTACGATGGCCCGATTCGAACCCCAGTCACAACGGCGACATTGTTTCGTATCCTCAGCTCGACACAAGTTGTCACACACATCACAAGCGTCCTGCAGCTCGGTCTCCTTCGTGGGGCTCCTGCCATAAACAACCAGTCGTTACTCAGACCATTCATACGGTTGCACCTACTCGAACACACACGATACTTCAGCTTCGTAAACTTCGACCCGGGTCTGCATGATTTGTCCTCATCTTTGCCTCCCTATCGAAACTTTCTTGCAATCATTGCAAGCACATCTCCAGTGGCACACTATCCTACCACTCATTGTCTCCAGTGGCACACAATTTGGTCACTCAGGTCTCTTGTCTGTTGTTTCTCCCTTAGGTCCGTTGAGTTCAGGTTGTTCAATTCTGCATTAGGTTGAAAGTGGTTTTCTATATAAAAAAAAAAAAAATGCCATACACTACAACCGATTTGCATTGGCTCATGACGCTTACCCTCCAACCGATTCGTATTGGTTCATGTAAAGATACTCTATTCATAACATTTTCTCCACCCACCAATTCATATTAGTTCATGCCATTTACTCTGTTCAAGTCGTTTACCCTACTTACCGTTTGTATCCGTTCTGTCCTACCCTACATCCGATTCGTATCGGATCAATTTTGCACACTCATCTCAGCCCGATTCGAATCTAGTCGCATCGGCAGCAAACGATTCATATTGGATGTACTGCACACACTAATTTGTTTTGGATTCATTTCTCACACTCTCAAACACAGCTACTACCGGTTAAAATCACAGTTGCATTCCTACATATTCAATTTTCTGCTATCGTTTTCTCCTTTCGCTTATCAGTAGGTTCTTTTCTTGTAATCGTTGCAAGCACTCCTTAAGAAACTGCACAGACTCTTGCAATTGTTGCAAGCACGTCTCCAACTGCACTACATCTTACAGTCGTTGCAAGCACTGATGGTGGAATGGAAATTATTACAGTCACTGCAAATACATCTTCAGTGACACATCTATTTTGCAATCGTTGCAAGCATGCATCTCAGCATAACTTCTTGCAATGGTCACAAGCACATATCTCAGCATAACTTCTAGCAAGCACATTCCAGTCTCCGAAAGCAAAAAAAATGCTAAAAAAAAAAACATTGAAGAAAAAAAAAATAAAGTGAAAAAAGGCAAAACACTCACACGTGGCCCCTCCCTAGCTCTCAGTCGCCACACGGACCATGCATTCCACTCATTACACATCCACAGGCACCATGAGCCCCATAGCACAGCCTTCCCCGCGAGTGCCCTGCCACAAGCTCACTGTTGCCTATTATTACATAGACACCATGAGCCCCACAGCACAGCCTCCCCCGCGAGTGCCCTGACAAAAGCTCACTGTCGCCTCTCATTACAGATACACAGGCACCACGAGCCCCGCAGCCTCTCCCGCGAGTGCCCTGCCACAAGCTCACTGTCACCGCTCATTACACATCCACAGCCACCATGAGCCCCGCAGAGCAGCCTCCCCGTGAGTGCCCTGCCACAGGCTCACTGTCCCCAATCATTACAAATCCACAGGCACCACGAGCCCTGCAGAGCAGCCTCCCCCGAGGGGTCCCTTTCACAAGCTCACTGTCGCCATTCATTCCACTCATTACACATCCACAGGCACCACAGGCTTCCGCAGCACAGCCTCCCCCTCGAGGTCCCTGCCACAAGCTCTGTCGCCACTCATTCCACTCATTACTCATTCACAAGCAAATTGAGCTTCCGCAACATGCCCCCCCACCCAAGGTTTTGGCCACAAGCTCAATGGATACTCATAGTCTCCACTGGCAGTCTACCTGTCCACTCACATTTTCTTGTCTATCGTTTCTCCTTAGAGGAAAAAAAAAAAAACAAGGAAAAAAAAAGAAAAACGAGAAAAAAAAACTATCCTACGGCTACGACCCCTCTTAACACATTTTCAACTCCTTGCAAACTGGAAACAGCATATCCATGCTTATTCCGTTAGTATCAGCTTTATCACCTTAGGTAGATATGGATGCCGCAGCCTCCACAGGTTTCACTGTAATTTTTGGCCATCACTGGTTTGCAGGGCCATGGCCACAAAAATCCTTCGGATCCCCGGTTTTTCATTCCCCTTTTAACGCCATCCCATTGTAGCAGGAGCTCAGGTCTGGTGCCATACCTAGACTGGACAAACGGTGGTCTTGGTCACAGACAACCAGGCTACAGACAAAATTATAAACAAAGATAGGTCCAAATCGCTCCTCATCAGGTCTTTCCTACGCAGGCTGGTGCAGTCATCCCTACAGCATCAATTTAATGTTCATTGCACCAGGCAAGTGCAATGTCGCAGCGGACACACTTCGTTCTTTCAGCAGAAACCCGGAACCGACCCAACGACTACTCCTATCCCACCTTGGTTACAGCTGACGATGGATCCCGGAAAGCTGTCTCTGTTTTTTGCCACACAGTCAGATCCCTACTACATGGCACCCAGAAGCATCAGCCTGTAGCCAATGGCAAACGCTTGCCATCTAGTGCCATCTTTAGGGACATGTATAAAATCCTTGCACCTTCCCCGTTCGGGGTTCAGCCCAGCCTGGTCATCCAAGCAGCCATCTACCTGGCATTCTATGGCCTTCTGCGGCCTAGCGAGTTTACCTTTAGTGGCACCAGCAGACAGATACTATACAGACACCACCTGACTCACTTCCAAACCAGTACGTTTTCCACCTTGTGGTCTCCAAAACTCAAAAATCCGGATCCAGGGTCGACATCAACCTCTTTCAGACCACCAATGCCTGGTGCCCAGTAACGGTACTCAACCGGCTACTGTCTCACCTGCCCAGCCAATCTGACTCCAGCCAGTTGTTGCCATTTTCGACCAGCCCCTGAGTAGCAGCCAACTATTAGACAGGTTAGGATCCTACTCGTCAATTTGGGTACTCCGGACATTCCTTCTGGATCAGTGCAGCCTTAGCCGCATCTCAGCTTGGAGTACCAGGCCACGTGATCAAGGATTTAGGCAGATGGAAATCCGCCGGCTTCGCTAGATACATTCCAGATCCTCAGATAGAAATGGTACAAGCCTTTACCAAACTTGCGCAATAATGACAGAATCAATAAAGAACTACTTACCTACCCAGAGATTGTTGCCCCCTTTTATTGGCATACCAACCAGAACACTAAGGCACATCTCAGGTCTATGTTATGTTGTAAGTCTTGTCTCGTGTTTATGTGATCCATATACGTCTCGGTCATAGGGCCATGATCATAAATATGAAGGCCAGTAAGGTGGCTTGAATTTATGGGAGGAGCCCGGAGGGTATTTAAGCAGGCCGATCACCTGTGGTCTTTGTCGGTTACGGTGCACGATACCCTCCCTCCCATTCCCCTTTTCAGGGCACTTCTCAGCACTTTTTCTCTCCACAATCATCCATTACTTATCTTGTGTATGCTCCTTTTTCTTGGCATCCCGACCAGACCACCAAGGCACACCTCATGTCTATGTTATGTTGTAAGTCTTTTTTCGTGTTTATGTGATTCATATATGTCTCGGTCCTAGGGGCACGACTATATATATATATATATATATATATATATATATATATATATTCCATTTAGCAAAAGTCAAGTTTGCTTTTAACCAGCATTCTATTGCAGTTGTGTTACTTCTCAATCTGTTCATTCTTTGGAACGGTTTTTATTTTAGTCTAAGAGAAAACTGCCAAAAGCAATGGATATAAATAAAATAAACCATGTGTGAGAACCTTTGCATGCACAACGAATGTATAAATCAGTCCATGTGCTCATTTTACTTATCAGTGAAAGCCATTTTCATTTACTTGTAGATATTTTCTTTTTTCTGAGTATGTCCTTTAATATTACTGCTGCTTTGTAACAGTTGATCTATTTTATTTGTTTTCTGCATAGACATTCATATTGGAAAAATAGAAATCTGTCACATTAAACCAAATGATCTAAAAACATGGCCCATAAAGGCTATTAGTGACATTTTTCTTTGTAATAAATCAGTTTCTGCCTTAACAGTTTGAGAAAACAACATTGTGTTCCTCTGTACCATAAAGCAAAGTTGACAGTTTACTAAGAGCAAGATATGTATAAAGTATATTAAAACCCAATCAGTTGTTTGTGGAATGCCAAAGTAATGTGCTCAGTAAAATACAGAAGGGTCTTCTTTATGAAAAAGCTCCTGCTTTAAACAACCTTAAATAAGGAACAAATAAATCGCTCAGTTAAATGTTTGGGAATTACGAAAGGATGGAGCCAAGGAAAGCACCTGTAAATGTGAAGAGATGAACTTACATACTTCTTATTACAATGGATTTCTTGAAGGAACAGTGTATCCAGATTATGTCCAATGTGGAGATGAATGAACTGACCTGAAATTTGTATCATCCCGTCCTATTACTGCTTACAGAAATGTACTGGTAAGAGTATTGAATGTAGTGTCACATACAAAATATATACTTTTTGAAAATGTGAAAATCTGCCAGGGCTTTCTAAGCAGATGACAGCATGGAAAAAGTCCAAGGAGAATGTGAAAAAGTATGGAAAGTACAGAGACAGCTGGAAAACATCAAGGAAAATACTTATGAATATAATGAGCAAATGCTAACATAGAGCGGAGACTGCGCTGAAATACAACTATGGAGTATGTCTTGGCCACCGGTCTAAAAGAAAATAAAAGGGTTATTTTTAGTTATGTCAGTTTTAAAGAAAGAAAAATGAATAAACAAACTGGCAAAGCAGTGCTGTAGATAGATATACAGTATCTCACACGTATCTCACAAAAGGGAGTTCACCCCTCACATTTTTGTAAATATTTTATTCTATCTTTTCATGTGACAACACTGAAGAAATTATACTTTGCTACATTGTAAAGTAGTGAGTGTACAGCTTGTATAACAGTGTAAATTTGCTGTCCTCTCAAAAAAACTCAACACACATATCCAAACTGGGCCCAAAGTGTCAATATTTTGTGTGGCCACCATTATGTTCCAGCACTGCCTTATCCCTCTTGGGCATGGAGTTCCCCAGAGCTTCACAGGTTGCCACTGGAGTCCTCTTCCACTCCTCCATGATGATATCACAAATCTGGTGGATGTTAGAGACCTTGCACTCCTCCACCTTCCATTTGAGGATGCCTCACAGATGCTCAATAGAGTTTAGGTCTGGAGACATGGTTGGCCAGTCCATCACCTTTACCCTCAGCTTCTTTAGCAAGATAGCAGTCGTCTTGGAGGTGTGTTTGGGGTCATTATCATGTTGGAATACTGCCCTGCGGCCCAGTCTCCAAAGGGAGGGGATCATGCTCTGCTTCAGTATGTCACAATACATGTGGGCATTCATGGTTCCCTCAATGAACTGTAGCTCCACAGTGCCGGCAGCACTCATGCAGCCCCAGACCATGACACCCCCACCCCCATGCTTGACTGTAGGCAAGACACACTTGTCTTTGTACTCCTCACCTGGTTGCCGCCACACACGCTTGACACCATCTAAACCAAATAAGTTTATCTTGGTCTCATCAGACCACAGGACATGGTTCCAGTAATCCATGTCCTTAGTCTCCTTGTCTTCAGAAAACTGTTTGCAGGCTTTCTTGTGCATCATAGGATGACAGCCATGCAGACCACTTTGATGCAGTGTGTGGCGTATGATCTGAGCACTGACAGGCTGACCCCCCGCCCCTTCAAACTCTGCAGCAATGCTGGCAGCACTCATACGTCTATTTCTCAAAGACAACCTCTGGGTATGACGCTGAGCATGTGCACTCAACATCTTTGGTCGACCATGGCGGGGTCTGTTCTGAGTGGAACCTGTCCCATTAATTATTTGACTCTCTGCTGAATTCTGATAAAAAGATATTTGGTTTGGCACCAAACATGTGGCACAATGAAGAGAACCTGTCCTAAGATAATAAAGGGATAAAGCTGATGGTATAGTGGTGAAAGGATTGTGTAAAAGCATGTACCTGATGCACAAACACATGAGGAAAGTGAAGAATGAGAGATGAGGTGTGTTCAACTGCAAAATGTAAATACTAAACAGCTCTGTTACTAATATGTAAAATTTGACTTTTTACAAAAGTTGGAAGTTAAAGTGGAACTAATGTTAAAAAAATGCAAGCGTCTCATTCGCAAGATTGCTCTAGTCTCATTCGCAAGATTGCTCTACCCTCTGAAAACTCTCCCACTGCTTCTTAAACATGTGGATGTCCTAAAAATCCATGCGGCCCTGATCTCCTTTGTTTGGCAGGGTAAGAGACCCAGGGTGGCCTTGCAGAAACTCTGTCTGCCGAGGAGTGAGGGAGAAAATTCAAGATACTCTAACTACAAGCAAGAGGATGCCCTGGTGTCCCCTTTCAACCTTCAGGCGGTCATCCACTCTAAGCTGTCAGCACTACCTGCCTCCCTAAGGACTAATTCACTCATCAGAGACACCGTCATTGCATGGAGGGAGGTGAGAAAACTCCTGGGTCTGCCCTCCAACATCTTCCCCCTCTACAGATAGCACAGTCTTTGCTCAGTGGTCCTCACAGGGCCTAAAGACTGTCTTCCAAGCTCTCAATCCTGGCCTGGGCTCCATCAAGCCCTTCTCTGAACAGGCAAATGTATACTCTCTACTGCCATCCCACATGTTTCACTACCTCCAACTCAAGAACTACATAAAAACCTGCCTCCAACCAAGCCAACATCCCTTCCAATCCTCTTTTATTGACTTGCTACCGGCCAAGGGTCAGTACTCAATCTCAGAGATCTACTCCTATCTCATCCAGCACCAAGCCACCAAGTACTCCCTTAAGCCTTTCCACCCCTGGGCAATGGTGTTGGACAACCAGGAAGCACCGGCTCAAATACTTGCAGGTCACAAAAAAATTCACTCTCTAACAATCTCCGAAACATGGTGAGAGACCCAATTCAAAGTAGCTCATCGGGCCTATCTCCCATTTCTCCACAGCCCAACGGACCCCACTCTTTCCTCATGCCCTTGGTGCTCCTCAACAAGACCTACTCTGCTCCATAGGCTGTGGAATTGCACCAAGATATCTAATTTCTGGGACCAAGTCCTCATCTACATCACGAAGGTCCAGCAAATGGTATTACCAAAAAATCCTATGCTGTGTCTTTTCAGCCACAGCCCTATGGACTCCTCCGCCACTGCCCCCACCAGAGCCACAACCCCTCAGTGGGTCCACATATGCCTTATGGCGGCTCGCAGAGCCATTATGCAAACCTAGGTCAAACCAACCCCACCCCAAGTGGCTCAAGTTAAAACAGCTCTCCATGGTGCTGCTACATGGAACATTCTTTCACCCCCACAGAAATTCACCAACACATGGAACCTTTCCGCTTCTCTGACTGGTATCTTCAGGCTGATATTGCTAACACCTTGGGCAGGCTTAAATTAGTAGACTCCCCTGACCCCGAAGATTCCCAGACACCCCCCTCAACATTCCACAGGCTCTAGTATAGGAGCCCCAACTTCACAGACAATGGTAACTCGGACTCTTTAGGTGATGTTAATATATTTTGCTACCTTGGTTTAATGCAGTGGTTCTCAACTCCTGTCCTCGGGACCCACTAACAGGCCAGGTTTGCAGGATAACTGAAATACATCACAGGTGATATCATTTGCTGCTCAGTGATTGCAGTATTCTAGCCTGCATCTCCCCAAGGTGATACTTAAAATCTGGCCTGTTGGTGGGTCCCGAGGACCGGAGTTGAGATTGGCTTCCACTCCTTAGGCTTGCTCCTGAATTGGTTCGCTGAGATGACAACACTCCTTGTAACCAGACATCCTCTTTTCTTTCTTTTCATTGTTATGTTATTTGATCACATTTCATGTATACTTGTTTGTATTGGCTTTAATCTAGACTCTTTTGGTACTTATGGTTCATTTAACAGCTGAGAATCAGGCCACGTGCCTTCCCTGCTCCCTTTTGTGAATCCTGTAAAAACCTTGCTCTGTGTCAGATTTTGTAATGCTGTCAATATTTCAATAAACATATTTTCAAAAAAAAGAATGCAAGCAAGCAGCTTTTTTAACGCAGAAGATGAACTTACCTGCAGACTACTATCAAATGTACACAGCATACAGTACATTTTCAGCATGGTGCCAATGTGCTGGCAAGAATGACTCTGTTGCACATGTGCAAGAGTCATATTATCCCCACTGGATAATGGGAGGCCCAAAACCTGGCACCCAGAAGAAGTCATCAAGGGATTCAAAAGTCACATTACTGGAATAGAGGGTGAGTATTTTGCGGACTTTAGTTCAGCTTTAAATCTCTAGCAACTGCCCATGATCTTTGACTATTTGAGCTATATCCGGAATTCATCAGTAAAAGGCAAGATGGTAATGGAAGCAGGATAATAACTAGGTTTAAAGCAGAGTTCCACCCAGAAATTTTTTTTTACATCATTCAAGTCCTTTGCCTATATAGACTTACCTTTGAAGGAAAAAAAAAATTATACTCACCCCAAGTCATTTGTTGCTAGGTGGTCTCTGTAATCTGCCCCCTTGTAGGTCCTAGGCTCTTCTCCTCACTTCCTGCTTCGCCTGGTCTCCTGGGAGATGTGACTCATCATTTCCCAGGAGTCAGTGGGCTTCCCTGAACTGTAAAATCTTGTTATTTCCAGACAGGAAATGATGCGATTTTATCGAGGAGTGCATGATGGTTACCCCCCATGCACTTCTTTCAGGAAGAGATGCCAGGAGACTACAGATGGGCTTCAGATGCCCTCACCTAAAATGGAGAAGTCCAAAAAAAATTTCTGTGTGGAACTCAGCTTTAAGGAGTCAAAGGGAGCAGAGCTTTTGTTCACAGATAATTTAGCTTATATGATTGTTAAGAAGCTGAGAAGTTTAAAAATTGGTAAAGAAAAGAGCTGCTTTAAGTATACATTAAACTACATATTCATAGACATTTATGTAAAAGAATCTATACTAAACCTAAAAAGTAGAATTGTATAGATGGAACAATTGCTATCTACAGTATATATTATCATTTAAAACATAACCTGCACCTATTTCAAGCTGACAAGAGTCTGCAGTGTCATTCAATGGCATTATTGAAGAGGAAGCCTCATCATGTTTTGATTCTCTTGAATATCTGGATGTAGAAGTGTCTGCTCTGTGTAAAATCATGCAATTTAGGATTATAAGCAACCATAATTCATACATTGTATGATGCTGCAGAATGGATGAATCTGCCTACTTATATTCAGGAGATTAAAAAAACTGTTAGGTTTGATTATTTCCTACTTTGCCTGGTGTTTAAGACAATATGTTTGGCATGCCATACTCTGGTTCTCCAGGAAAGTTGGGCAAACATATGATCTTCATTTCCCACTGGAGGCAAAATTTTATATAAACCTTAGTGGTGCAGAGATGGCAGAGAGGGGTGATTTGGTTATCTAAGCTCCTGAAACTTTTCTTTATGGCTTCCAGGGATTTTTTAGTACTTCAGTAAAGATTTCATTCCAAGGTTTACATGTCTTATTTCATGCCATCGCTCAGTCATCACAGTCTCCAATGCTTTCCAACTGCTATTTTTTCGGCATTCTTTTAAAAAGGAACAGCTATTCTCAGGTCATTCATCAATATGGATGATCTAGGCTTGATTTAAGACCAGTTATGTCAAATGTTTAGAAAATTCCTAAAATCTAAACTTGTCCTGAACCCCTCTGAAATTCATGGAGGATAAATCTTGATATTCAATATTGTCCTTTTGTGGGACTGTGACAGAACTGGCCAGCACCCAGCTTGGGAGCGTCCATCGAGATATAGCTTCCATCAGTCTGGAACCAGGAACCAAGTATTATCACTGAGTACCCAATACTAGGCAACACTAGCTTATATGCAAACTGGAACTCACACAGAATTTATAGCACACCAGATCAGGTAGGGCCTGATCTCATTATCGTATACAATGCAAACTGTAAACAGGGCTATAATTAACATAACTAAGGAACAACCAACATAAACATAAACATTAAGCTATTAAACAACAAGCCACCTAGTGTCAGGATTGAGCTTACCTACTGGTGGCGCTGTGCTGCTCTGGGCTGGTTGCTGCAGCTCCAGTGGCCACCAGCAGGTGTCTCCCCAGAGCCAGCAAGCTGTAACAATCAGCCACACCTGGGTTCAGCCATTAATGGCTATTTAAGACTGTCCCTCCCTTTCCCCAGTGCGTCACGATTCAGTTTGCCTTCCTGCTGCTAGAGATGCTGCTTTGCTTGTTTCTCTCAACCTTGCTTCTTGTCCCTTGCCTTGTATCCTCCTTGACTCCCTGTATACCCTGTACCCTTGTCCAGTATTAACTTTAGTCTGCAGTGTAGGTGTTAGTGTTTTTTGTCAGGTTTTGGGTTTTGTTTGCTGGGGTTGTTTATATTCACTGTTTGCTGTGTTTGTTTATTACTGTGCACTGTAAATAAATCTCACCTTTTTTAGTTATATACTTGTTTGCTCTCAGTTTCCTGGTGTAGCTACATGTCTGGTCTGCCAAGCTGCTGAATCCTGACACCTAGGTAACTCAATGCCCACACAGACCGTTTGGCACCAAACCCACAACCCTGAATACAAAGTGCATTACACATTATTATAAGCAAAAACATCCCACTATTGTTCGATAACAAGGTACAGTGGTCACAATATTAATTACCTCTCCAAGAGATGGTCAGACAGACTGAAACAATAGGTGATTCAATTAACAATGGGGATGACCACCTAGGGGGTACGCAATGGTAGAGACATATTTAACAGAAATACACTTAACACCTTAACCACATCAGTACTGGGCACGAAAACGTCCTTCCTGTCCAGGCCATTTTTCAGCTTTCAGCGCTATCAGCTTTTTGTGCTATAAATAAAAAAAAGATTGAAAATTTTGTGAAAAAATGCCTTTTTCTTTGTTTCTGTCATAAAATTTTGCAAATTAGTATTTTTTTCTTTGTAAATTTTGGCCAACATTTATACTGCTACTTATCTTTGGTCAAAATAACCCAAATAAGTGTATATTATTAGGTCCTTGTGTAAGTTATAGAGTCTACAAGCTATGGTGCCAATCATTGAAAATTGATCACACCTGATCACATCTAATATACAGACGACCTATCTCATTTCTTGAGACCCTAACAAGCCAGGAAAGTACAAATACCCCCCAAATGACCCCTTTTTGGAAAGTAGACATTCCAAGGTATTTAGTAAGAGGCATGGTGAATTTTTTGAAGTTGTATTTTTTTCCCACAATTCTTTGCAAAATTAAGATTTCTTTTTTCTGTTTTTTTTCCACAAAATTGTCATTGTTATAGGTTATTTCTCACACCCAGGCATACCACAAATTACACCCCAAAACACATTCTACTACTCCTCCTGAGTATGGTGATATCACATGTCTGAGACTTTTTCACAGCCTAGCCACATACAGAAGCTCAACATGCAGGGAGCACCGGCAGGTATTCTAGGGACATAAATTACACATCTAATGTCATGACGACCTATCACATTTTTGAAGGCCCTGGAGCACCAGGACAATGGAATTGCCCACAAAATGACCCCATTCTGGAAAGCAAACACATCAACGAATAATATATGAGGCATAATGAGTCTTTTTAACTATTCATTTTTTTCCAGTAGTTTTTATAAAATGTGGGAAAAAAATGAAAACGCATTTTTTTTACTCAAAGTTGTCCATTTATAAGAAATTTCCGACACATAACATGTACATAGCAAAAATGACACCCCAAACTACATTCTGCTATTCCTCCTGAGTATGGCGATACCACATGGGTGAGACTTTTACATAGCCTGACCACATACGGAGGCCCAACATTGAACAAGCATCTTCAGGCGTTCTACAAGCATAAATTACACATCTCATTTCTCATCCCCCTATTACACTTTTGAAGGTCCTGGAGCACCAGGACAATGGAATTGCCCACCAAATGACCCCATTTTGGAAAGCAAACACCCCAACGTATGATCTATGAGGCATAATGAGTCTTTTGTACATGTTATTTTTTTTCAGTAGTTTTTGGAAAATGTGGGAAAAAAATGAAAACGCTTTTATTTTTACACAAAGTTGTCCATTTATATGATATTTCCAACACATAGCATGTACCTAGCAAAAATCACTCCCCAAAATACATTCTACTACTCCCCCTGAGTATGGCAATACCACTTGTGTAAGACTTTTACACAGTCTGGCCACATGCAGAGGCCCAACAATGAAATAGCACCTTAAGGCTTTCTACGAGCACAAATTACACATGATGGGTGACTGGCAGTGGTCACTGATGGGTGACGGGTGACTGGCGGTGGTCACTGATAGGTGATGGGTGACTGGCGGTGGTCATTGATAGGTGACGGGTGTCTGGTGGTGGTTACTGATGGGTGACGGGTGTCTGGTGGTGGTCACTGATGGGTGACAGGAGACTGGTGGTGGTCACTGATGGGTGACAGGTGACTGGTGGTGGTCACTAATGGGTGACTGGTAGTGGTCACTGATGGGTGACGGGTGACTGGTGGAGGTCACTGATGGATGATGGGGGACTGGCGGTGGCCACTGATAGGTGATGGGTGACTGGCGGCGGTCACTGATGGGTACCGGGTGTCTGGTGGTGGTCACTGATGGGTGTCTGGTGGTGGTCACTGATGGGTGACGGGTGACTGGTGGATGTCACTGATGGGTGACGGGTGACTGGCGGTAGTCACTGATAGGTGATGGGTGACTGGCGGTGGTCACTGATGGGTGACGGGAGTCTGGTGGTGGTCACTAGTGGGTAGACACTGGTGGCGGTCAGTGGGCAGTGAGTAGTCACTGGTGGCGGTCAGTGGGCAGTGGGTAGTCACTGGTGGCGGTCAGTGGGTAG
>BLSH010391295.1:96023-129117 GCA_018402905.1 Glandirana rugosa | reverse complement strand
TCTAGGTTTGACTATACTTTGCTCCAGATCTGAACCCCCCCAGACCCGCGCCCTCTAACGGACCACTCTAATCTCACTTCATTACTACTACTTTAGCTCTCTCCTTTCTATCTTCTATTTTTCTTTTCCTTTCTTTATCTCATTTCATTGTATTTATCTTTCCTTATTTCTTTTCCCTCTCCAGAAGGGTTGGTACAGACACCTAATAAAATCGTATTTCTGGTCTGTGGTGATGCTAGTTGAGAATTAAGAAAATGTTATATCTCCTGTGAACACACAGGATGTTTTCAGGGAAATATCTGGCATAGGTTCTAAGCAATATTGCTGTTAAGAGATATTTTGACTTGCTGTACCATGTACTGGGTTACCTATTGTACTATATGTATTCTATGTAACTTCTGGACAATTTCTTAATAAATCTATTGTAAAAGAGAAAAATGACACAGAGGCGATCAAATACCACCAAGAGAAAGCTCTATTTGTGGGAAAAAAAGGACGCAAATTTTGTTTGGGTGCAACGTGGCAGGACCGCGCAATTGTCAGGTAAAGCGATGCAGTGCTGAATCGCAAAAAATGCTCTGGTCCTAAAGCTGGAAAACCTTCCGGTTGGTAAGTGGTTAAACTGTTTTTAAGCCACTTGTATAAAAAGTTCCCATCTGCCCTGCATTATAACAAGAAGTTGCCCTGTGTCTGTGTTATAACATATATATACTTCTCTGTATATATAAAACACCTTCTTATTAGGATCAGTTGTCGTTTTTCAGCTTTTCTCTCTCAGCTCAGAAGTCCTGAGGGAGGGGCTGAGCACTGCTGCTGACCTCAGCTGGAGAGACAAAGCCGTGCTGTGTTATCTATATAGATAAGAATATTTCTGATATAACACTGACACAGGGAACTTATTATTCTAATACAGAGGAAATATGAGCTTTTAGAGTTAATTATGAGAGCAGAGAAGAGAAGCTACAAGAGGAAGAGGGAGGGGGAGGAGGGGGAAGTTGAAGACAGGCACACAGGAGATAGGAGAGCTGGGAGTGACATAGACTGCATAGACCACGGGGCTCTCAAGTTAAGCTATATACAGGGCGAGTCAGTACACAGGGGGGAAGTCATGACCTGGCATTATCAAACAGGTATTTTAGGGGATACAGAGGGATAATTTAAAACGCAAAAGCACCATGCTGCTAATTGTACATTAAAGAGACAGGAGCAGCATTTTTTATGGGTTAACAAACACTTTAAGCATTATATCTCACCCATATATAAGTGTATGCATGTATGTTAATGTTACTAATATTAACCATTACTAATATACTGGATTCTTTACTTTAAAGATCTCTTACCCTCCTACACTACATTAAAGCGGTAGTAAACCCGCAAAGCTATTTTTACATACAGGTAAGCCTATAATAAGGCTTACCTGTAGGTAAAAAGAATATCCCCTAAACCTGCATGGTTTAGGAGATATTCGCCCTGCATGCAGCCGCTGACATTAGCGGCGCATGCGCTCTGACGATCCGGCCGAGGCGGCCGGCAACTCAGAGCTGGCTGCCGGAGCGAAGAGCTCCCGCGCGCATGCGCGGGAGTGACGTCACGCGGCTCCGGCCACTCACAGCGCCGGAGCCGCGTACCCGGAAGAGAGAAGAGGACAAAGATGTCAGCGTCCTTAGCGCTGACCGACTCGGGCATCGGGGGCCTCGTTCTAAGGTAAGTATTTCATAATATGTTAGTATGCGATGCATACTAACATATTATGCTATTGTCTTGCAGGATTTTTTTTAATTTTTTTTTTTAGCAGCGGGTTTACTACCGCTTTAATATGATTGATCAATATTGTTACTGTTAAAGTATATAAAGTGGATGAGTCAGTAAGGATCACATTATTTATCCCTATGCAACCAAATAGCAAAGTGTCAAATTGAAAAAAATGTGGTTAATCAATGAAAAGTGGTGTGTGGCACACAGACGCACTCCACTGACACACTACAATATACTGCAGTAAAACTGCACTGACACACTTCAATATACTGCAGTAAACTGCACTGATGCACTTCAATATACTGCAGTAAAAGTGCACTAACAGAGTTCAATATACTGCTGTAAACGTGCACTAACACACTTTAATATACTGCAGTAAGCGTTCACTAACACGCTTCAATATACTGCAGTAAACATGCACTAACGCACTTCAATATACTGCAGTAAAAGTGCTCTAACGCACTTCAATATACTGCTGTAGACGTGCATTGACACAGTTCAATATACTGCAGAAAATGTGCACGAACGCACATCAATATAGTTACATAGTTAGGTTGAAAAAAGACACAAGTCCATCTAATTCAACCAAAAAAAAAAAAATTTGAAAAATTATATACAACCAAACAATCCCTTATACAATCCTTCACCCACAGTTGATCCAGAGGAAGGCAAAAAAAAACCCCAGCAAAGCATGATCCAATTTGCTATAGCGGGGAAAAGAATTCCTTCCTGATCCACCAAGAGGGAATCGGATTCACCCTGTATCAACTTTACCTAAAAATTTTAGTACCCAGTTATATTATTTACATTAAGGAAAGAATACAGGCCTTTTTTAAAGCAATCTACCATGCTGGCCAAAACTACCTCTGGGGGGAGTCTATTCTACATTTTCATAGCTCTAACTGTGAAGAAACCTTTCAGTATTTGGAGATTAAATCTTTTTTCCTCTAGACGTAAAGAGTGCCCCTTGTCCTTTGTGATGACCTTAAAGTAAATAACTTCCCCCCAAGTTCACTATATGGACCACTTATGTATTTGTACATGTTGATCATGCTCCCCCCCCCTTAATCTCCTCTTCTCAAGAGTGAATAAATTCAGTTCCTCTAATCTTTCCTCATAGCTGAGCTCCTCCATGCCTCCTATTAGTTTGGTTGCCCTTCTCTGCACTTTCTCCAGTTCCCCGATATCCTTTTTGAGAACTGGTGCCCAAAACTGAACTGCATATTCCAGATGAAGTCTTACTAATGATTTGTACAGGGGCAAATGATGTCTCTATCTCTGGAGTCCATACCTCTCTTAATACTAGAAAGGATTTTGCTTGCTTTGGAAACTGCAGCTTGGCATTGCATGCCATTATTAAGCTTATGATCTACCACTATGGATTCACCCAGTTGTACTCCCCCTAGTATGTACGATGCATGCATATTCTTAGCCCCCAAATGCATAACTTTACATTTATTTATTCATTTTGGTTGAACTGGATGGACTTGTGTCTTTTTTCAACCTGACTAACTTTGTAACTATGTAACTATATCAATATTAAACCTCATTTGCCACATAGTCACCCAATTAGTTGGAGACATCCTGTAATGACATTATTCCACTGCATAGCTTGGTGTCATCTGCAAACACTGAAATGGTACTTTTAATCCCAGACCCTATATCATTTATAAATATATTGAAAAGTAAGGGTCCCAACATTGAACCTTGGGGTTCACCACTGATAACCTTAGACCATTCAGAGTAAGAATCATTAACCACTACTCTCTGAATTTGGTCTTTTAGCCAGTTTTCTATCCATTTACAAACGGATCTTTCCAAACCTGTAGCCTTTACCTTACACATTAGCCATGTGTGGGGAACGATGTCAAACGCTTTTGCAAAATCCAAGTATACCACGTCCACAGCCACCCCTCTGTCCATGGTTTTACTACCTCCTCATAAAAAGAAATCAGGTTTGTTTGACAACTTCTGTCTTTCATGAATCCATGCTGTCTGTTGCTTAAAACATTTTTTTCCAACAAGAACTCATTTATGTGGTCTTTTATTAAACTCGCCAGTATCTTCCCAACTATAGAAGTTAAACTATCAGGTCTATAGCTACTTGGTAAAGACTTTGATCCCTTTTTAAATATGGGCATCACATTGGCCCTATGCCAATCCAGTGGTACTATTCCAGTCATTAAAGAGTCCCTTAAAATTAGATACAATGGCTTTGAAATTACAGAGCTCAATTCATTTAGGATCCGTGGATGAATGCCATCTGGTCCAGGTGCTTTATCTACCTTTATTCTGTCTAAATGCTTTTGGACCATTTCGCTTTTGAGCCATTGTGGATCATTTGTGGCTGTGTCACTACCACCTCCATCGTGAACATGAGCTCCCCCGTGCTCCTTTGTATACACAGAGCTGAAGAATGTATTTAATAAGTTTGCCTTCTCTTTGTCCCCAGTCACGCACTCTAGATTATTTTGTAAAGGACCTACATTCTCAGACTTGACCTTTTAGCTATTAATATATTTGAAGAATTTTTTGGGGTTTGTCCTACTATCGTTTGCAATCTGTCGTTCGTTTTGAATTTTTGCGTCCTTTATTTCCTCTTTATATATTCTGTTATATTCTTTGTAACATTAAAAGATGATAGTGTTCCCTCATTTTTATATTTTTTAAATGTTCTTTTCTTGTCATTTATAGCTTTTTTAACTTTGGCTGTGAGCCACATTTTTTTTTTAGCCTTTTAAACTTATTGCCCATGGGAATATACTTTACAGTGAGTTTGCGTACAGTTTGTATGAACAATTCCCATTTCTGTTCTGTGTTCATCGATGCCAATATTCCCTCCTAGTCTAAGTCCTGGAGAGCAGCCCTCATCCTTGTAAAATTTGCTCTCTTAAAATTAAGTGTTTTTATCTTTCCCGTATGTGTTTGTTGCTTGCAGCTTACATTAAATGAAATCATGTTATGGTCACTATTACCCAGATGTTCTTTTATATGAATATTGGTAATAAGCTCTGCATGGTTTGAGATTACCAGGTCCAGCAAAGCATCATTCCTAGTTGGGGCCTCAATAAACCGGACCATATAATTGTCCTGTAATAGGTTTATACATTTTTGCCCTTTAACTGTCCCAGTTGATATACTGTAGTAAACGTGCACTAACGCACTTCAATATACTGCAGTAAATGTGCACTAATGCAGTTCAATATATTGCAGTAAAAGTGCCTAACGCACTTCAATATACTGCAGTAAACATGCACTAGCCCACATCAATATACTGCAGTAAACATGCACTAAGGAACGTCAATATACTGCAGTAAACCTGCACTAGCGCACTTCAATATACTGCAATAAACATGCACTTCAATATACTGAAGTAAACGTGTACTAACGCACGGCAATATACTGCAGTAAATGTGCACTGATGCACTTCAATATACTGCTGCAAAAGCTCACTAACGCACTTCAATATACTCCTGTAAAAGTGCACCAAGGCAGTACAATATACTGCAGTAAAAGGGCACTAACGAAATTCAATATACTGCTGTAAAAGTGCAATAACACACTTCAATATACTCCCGTAAAAAGTGCATTAAAGCACTTCTATACTGCAGTAAAAGTGCACTAATGCAATTCATTATACTGCAGTAAAAGTGCACTAAGGCAATTCAATATACTGCAGTAAAGCTGCATTAACGCACTTCAATATACTGCCATAAAAGGGCACTAATGCACTTCAATATACTGCTGTAAAAGTGCACTAAAGTACTTCAATATACTGCAGTAAAAGTGCACTAATGCAGGTCAATATTCTGCACTAAAAGTGAACTAACACACTTCAATATACTCCAGTAAAAGTGCACTAACGCACTACAATATACTGCTGTAAAAGTGCACTAACGCAGTTAAATATACGGCTGTAAACGTGCACAGACACAGTTCAATATACCGTAGAAAATGTGCACTAATGTGCACACGGATGGGGAGAGGGTGTGTGTGTGGGTTGTGTCTGAGTGTGCTTTAAAAAGTGAGGGCAAATAATCAGACTCCCTCTTTTCCCATTGAGCCCAGACGAGAGACACCAAATATTGAGGAAGACCTTACGTAAAGTATCATCTGTGTTCTTTTGTTTTATATGCTCTGTAGAATTCTTTTAGCGTTATATGTTAGCATTCCTACTTTCTTTGTAAATAAATGAGATCTTATTTAAGCATTGTGTTTATTTCTGTAGCTAACATAGTTATTATATCATCACCATTGAACCAATCAGTAAAGGTGAATGGAGGGAACTAGTATAAGAATAGTCAAAGACTGGACCTGAGGAGAGAAGCTGGACTGGTAACCTGATGGACAGATTGACAAGGGATACCTGAGGGGAGCTGGATGGAGGAGTAGCTGGTAAACCCTGAGTGAAGGCCAGAGAGGACAGGGGGAGACCCTGGCAGGAACTGGACTTAGGGAAGACTTGGTTGGGAGACCTTGCCAAAGGGGACCTTGACTGCAGACTTGAAGGGCAGACCTGACTGAGGAGTGGTAATATGTTTGCTTGCTAGCTAGAATTACAGTTGATGATTGTTTGAATATTGTTGAAAGTTTGTTAGGTATTGGTCTATTGGTCTTCTTAGGCGCAAAGGTCGCATCAGCCAGCATTGAAGGTTGCTGTTAAATTGGGTCTGTGTTATGTATTTAGTGTGTTATACTGTTCTCCATCCAGTAAGGGGAAGCAATGCAAAATATGTTCACTTCTCTATTGTTCTTGGTAGAGCTATATATCTTTAGACATCTATTGTTTCGTTTTTTCCTGTTTCCCATCCATGTATGTATGGTATTGCATTGAGTAAAGAAGTCCTGTAATGCTTTTCCATGTCTATGGGGCAAATACATTTTAAATACATAAAACTGGCGACGAGGGTACTATTTCAGTTCAGGCTAATCCATCCTCATGGGACTCTTATGCTGACAGGTTAGAGTTTTTCCTTAAAGCAAATAAGGTGGCCAATGCTGTGCAGAAAAGGGCTGTGTTACTGAGTGTTATTGGATCTAAGACTTTTGATATTGCCTGCTCACTGATATCTCCTGCTAAACCAAAAGACTGCTCATATGAGGACATACTGGCACTGTTAAAAAAACATCTTTCACCCACTGCATCTGAAACAGTGAGGTGTTTTCATTTCTACAGAGGAAACCAACTACCGGGTGAGAGCATTGCAGAATATATTACAATTTTGGTGCCAGTTTAGAATCCTTGCTAGCACACACAGGCTAGTGTGTGGAGTACAAGAGGAAGCACCGCAGAGGAGACTTCTAGCCAAAGAGAACTTAACTTTTATTACTACACAAGAGGAAGTGCTCACATATGAGGCTTCATACCATCATTCAAAAGAAATTCAATCTGCCTCCAGCAAACATAATTTACGGGATATAAATCAAGTGGCAAAAGTTAAATAAAAGGACTTTCCACCACACACTGATGTTGCAGTTCCATTTACTGGGAAGTGTTACAGCTGTGGCGGGAAACACAGGCGTAATACATGTCCTTTTAGAAATGCAGTTTGTCACACGTGCAAACGTAGAGGTCACATACAGACAGTCTGTCAGACTAAAGATCAGTCTACAAATGTGAATACAATACCAACGGCTGCACACTCCATTAACCACTTCAGGCCTGGAAGGATTTACCCTCTTAATGACCACTACGTTGATTTAACTGACAATTGCGCGGTTGTGCAACATTGTACCCAAACGTAATTGACGTCCTTTTTTTCACACAAATAGAGCTTTCTTTTGGTGGTATTTGATCACCTCTGCGTCATTTCTGATCACCGCTTTAAACAAAAAAAGAGCGACAATTTTGAAAAAAAAAAAAAACATTTTTTACTTTTTGCTAAAATACAGTATCTCACAATAGTGAGTACACCCCTCACATTTTTCTAAATATTTTATTATTTCTTTAATTGGACAACACTGAAGAAATTACACTTTGCTACAATGTAAAATAGTGAGTACACAGCTTGCATAACAGTGTAAATTTGCTGTCCCCTCAAAATAAATCAACGCACAGCCATTAATGTCTAAACTGCTGGCAACAAAAGTGAGCACACCCCTAAGTGAAAATGTCCAAATTGGGCCCAATTAGCCATTTTCCCTCCCCGGTGTCATGTGACTCGTTAGTGTTACAAGGTCTCAGGTGTGAATGGGGAGCAGGTGTGTTAAATTTGGTGTCATTGCTCTCACTCTCTCATACTGGTCACTGGAAGTTCAACATGGCACCTCATGGCAAAGAACACTAAGGATCTGAAAAAAATAATTGTTGCTCTACATAAAGATTTCCTAGGCTATAAGAAGATTTCCAAGACCCTAAAACTGAGCTGCAGCATGGTGGCCAAGACCATACGGTAGTTTAACAGGACAGGTTCCACTCAGAACAGGCCTAGCCATTGTCGACCAAAGAAGTTACGTGCATGTGCTCAGCATCATATCCAGAGGTTGTCTTTGGGAAAAAGACGTATGAGTGCTGCCAGCATTGCTGCAGAGGTTGAAGGGGTGAGGGGTCAGCCTGTCAGTGCTCAGACCATACCACTTCCCACTGTATCAAATTGGTCTGCATGGCTGTCACCCCAGAAGGAAGCCTCTTCTAAAGATGATGCACAAGAAAGCCTACAAACAGTTGGCAGAAGACAAGCAAATGATGAAACCTCTACAGGTGTTTATACAAATGGCTTTGTGTATAAAGTGGAAAACTCTTCATCAGGACTGAAGATTTACACCGAGATTGTGTTACAAGATGTTCCATGCAAAATGCAAGTAGATTCAAGGTGTGCATATTCCTTGATTTCAGAAGAAACCTTTACCTCATTATGCACCTTCAATAGCACCCTGATATCCAGTTAGTAGACTACAACAAACAAGTTGTGGAAGTTAAGCTTTGTACCAGTGAAATATGGAAATTTCAGAGGATGCTTACACTTTGGTTCAACATGGTTCAATATCACGATTCTGGAGTGTCACTGCCTGGTCGATAGGCCATCGGGCCTAAGTTTGATTTTACAAATGTTTTAATATGATAATTCTGAAGTTTTACTGCATGGTTGACCGTCTGGCTTAGATGGAATTCACAAGTTGACCCAGCAGTGTGTTGGTAATAAGAAGTCATGAATGGGAGCCATGTCTTACCAGGAGGAACAGGGGTAGAGAAAGCCAGATGAGACCTCCTGGGAAGGTACGAATTAACATTTCCTGAGTTACAGAGCTTCAAAAGACCACCTGGCAATAGAGAATGACCGGGTCAAATGTCAATGATACATGGACATATACTGCCTCTAGTGGACACTACAAGCATGTGTCCTAGGGGATGGATTGAAGAAAGGAAGTCTGCCACCATTGGACAGAATGCGGAAGTAAGCTGACACTGGGCGTGTGTGTGTGGATGGTGTATGAATGGCTTTAAAAGCCTGTGTTTCTTCCTGCTAGCTCTCCGTTCCATCAAGCCAGCTGATGATATTACTACCCCGAGGACAGATTAAGCATTACCTTATATTATTTATGTTATAGGCTCTATGATATTTCCTCTTAGTGTTTTGATGTTAGCATTTCTACTTTCTGGTTAATAAATGAAACCCTTGCTTTATTAAAGCAGAGTGATTATTTCATACAGTAGCTAACCTTGTTTTCATCATTAATTTTATCAGTTTAGTAGGTTAACAAATTATAGGAATATACAAATGAATACATATAAAATAAATTTGGGGAACCCATAACCACCCCGTTTTAATTTCATTTGGCACCCCAGAAGCAGGAGTGTAGATATTTCATTTGGCACCCCAGAAGGAGTGTGGAAAGAAGTTTTACACAGAACCCAACCCTAATATATATTTTTTTTTGTTGTCTTGAGTTCCTCTAAGCTAAGGAGTCCTCAACTATACAAGAGCACCCAGAACTGAAAATTTGGGCTGGATCGTGAATTCGGAAACCCTGCTGAAGTGATCTTGAAAGTTCTGTGAAACATTTCATCAGTGAGCGGACGCACAGATCTGGTGGGATTTTTTGGCTGGTATATGTGTATGTGTTAAAGTATGTTGTATTGTTAATGCAAATATTTTGTAGGCCTGTTAACTGTGCAATTGTGCCAGCAGGGGTTGATCACCCTTGGTTACTGATGTACCCTGCAGATCTATAGAAAAAACCATACGTCTTTGAGGAGAAAGTGGGAGAAATATAGATTATATTTTATATTTTTTTTTTGTATCCATGGGAAAGTGAAAAAAGATTTCTGGCTCCAATAGAGGACCCATGTGGCCTAGAATCTGAAATAAGAGGGTTACAGTTGGTAGTAAGGAAAGCATAGGGCACTGTTTTAATTGTGTTTTTTTTCCTTGTGAGGGACTGCAGATCCCAGCTTAGCTTTTAGAAAGCTTTATCTGTGTGTCTGTGTGTGTTTGTGCATTGTGCTAGCATCTGTTACTCAATAATTTAATGATTTATTAAAACAGTGTGAGGTTCAGAAGGAAAATATAAAAATTAAACCCTCATCTAAAAAAGGCAAAAAAGCAAGGATAGCGAATGTTTTCTGCATGCTATTAAAAATGAAAGAAGTTGAGGAACAAAAAGAATTGCAGCATATAAAGAACAAATACAATTAACAGAGCAGATATAAAATGTGAATAAAGGTATTTCAGCTATAGTTGAGAATACAGATGCAAGTGGTTGTGAGTGTGATAAACTGAGGGAGGAGTTTGAACAACTCGTAGAGAATGGTGCATTGGAGTAGAGATTGGATGAATTGGGGGAAACGTGTAAACTAAGGGAAAGTTGTATGGCCTTTTTAAAAAAATCAAAGAGAGGCTGAGAATGAGCGTATTATAACACTGCTTAGAAAGGAGCTACGGTAAGCTCAGATGGCCATAACTGAGTTATCTTCCAAACATGCAAAGGCTGAGCAGTCTCAGTGTGCAGCCCAGACAGAGGCTTTAGAACAACATGTAGGGAAATCTGAGGATCTGCTGTAAATAATGTTGCTTTGATTGGAATCAACACTGGCAATGTGGAGGAGGTGTATTTAACCCCACTTAAACCCCCCTCCTGCCCAGACCAATTTTTGGCTTTCAGCGCTGTCGCATTTTGAATGACAATTGCGCGGTCGTGCGACGTTGTACCCAAATAAAATTTGCGTCCTTTTTTTCCCACAAATAGAGCTTTCTTTTGGTGGTATTTGATCACCTCTGCGTCATTTCTGATCGCCACTATAAACAAAAAATGAGCGACAATTTTGCAAAAAAGAACAATATTTTTTACTTTTTGCTAAAGTACAAATCCATTAAAAAAATTATTCATCAGTTTTGGCCGATATATATTCTTGTACATATTTTTGTTAAAAAAAAAATCGCAATCGGCGTATATTGATTGGTTTGTGCAAAAGTTATCGCGTCTACAAACTGGGAATTGATTTATGGCATTTTTATTATTTTTTTTTACTAGTAATGGCGGCGATCTGCAATATTGCTGCAGAAATGTTGGACATTTTTTACACATTTTTGGGACCAATGACATTTATACAGCGATCAGAAATTTAAATGTCCACTAATTACTGTATAAATGTCATTGGCAGTGAAGGGGTTAACCTGCAGGGGGCAGTGAAGGGGTTAACAAATGTTCCCTGGGTGTGTTCTAACTGTGGGGAGGCAGGGCTGGCCGGGACATAACAGATCTAACTGATCCCAGTAACAGGGATCAGTAGATCTGGTATGTCCCCTGTCACAGAACGGAGAACCGCCGTGTTTACAATGGCGGTTCCCCGTTCTGAGGCTCCTAAAAGAGATCGGCGGGTCTCGGGCGGACATCGAGTCCGCCTGACCCACGGGCGCGCGCCGCCGCTGCCGCCAGGGGGCGCGCCAGGAGCGTGCACAGTGGACGACGTCCATGGACGTCATCTGGGCATTTCAGATCCGCGCTGGAGCTGTACTTCGGCAATAGCGCGGATCTGAAGTGGTTAAACAAAAGCGCTGTAACTGCTCTTGAAATTGATTCAGGCGTTGAAATGGAAAACGGGCCTCATCTTTTCGAGAACAGTAGCAATGTAACAGTGGAGACTTCTGATGAGTCTGTTGCTAGTGCCTACTCCTCAGACAGTAAAAGTGGGAAGTAGATTGATTCCAATTATAGTAATGTTTATGCAGCAATGTGAGTCTCCTTCGGCATGTGCTCAAGACGGCCCTATGCAGAGAGACCAGCTCTCAAGTACTTTGTCTGTAAAAAGTGGGATCACATTGCGAAATATTGTTTAGCGTCTAATAATGATAATGTGCAGAGAAAATCTCGGTACCCTAAAACTATACTGAGGCGTTATGAAGTTTACTCTGACCGGATGGGGTAGCAATCCAAGGCATAGAGGCCATAATTATCAAACCCGTGTCCCTTTTAAAACCCAGATGCTGAGATTACAAACTGAAAATAGTCAGTTAAAACAGGAAAGACATCTGTATTTGGTTCAGCTAAATAAATTCAAAATGGAGGTAGCCGCATGTTCGCACTGGGGGGAACAAATCTTTTGTTAACAGCCCTTATTGAGTTGCATTGATGGTAAGAATTTTCTGGTTAATGTTTCCTTGATATGAATAAGGTTTAGATGCAAGTCTTTTGTTTTGGCTTTCATTTTTGGAATATTATGGAGGATCTTGATGTATTTTTAGTATTTTCAAGGGTAAGCCTCTGGATTTTTTTTTTTTCATATTTTTTTTTCTTAGTTTTTTTATTTTCTTCTCTTCTTTTTATTATTAATTTATATTTAGGTTTTTTTATTCATTTAGTTTTATTTTTTGTTTTGTTTAGGTGGACAAACTCCAAGTTGTTGTCCACCTGAAAGGGGAGTTAGTGCATAAGTTTTAAGAAACAGCTACATGCATTCTTTTTGGGTTTTTTTATGTTTAAAATGAGAACTGTTGGATAACAGCATTCATTTTTTTTTGTTTTTTTCCTTATCATGGGAACCAGTTTAGAGTGGGTTCAGCCTAAAGAAGTCATTGGCTGTTTTAATAGTCCATTCAGAGTAGCAGAAGCCAGGAAAACTAAGTTCCTGGGTTCCAAGGGAGGTTCTGTAAGAAAATGCAAGCAAATTGATATTGTAAATAAGAATTTGATTCTGCTCTTGTTTTCGCTTCCAGAGTCCTGGTGGAGCGAATGATTGGAGGGATCTCTGGAACATGGATGAAAGATGTTCATCTGGTTGGCAGTTTGTCTGTTCCATGCCACTTCACAAATTTGTTCTGATAAACATTCAGGGGAGAAGGGGCAAAAGATTCAGATTAGTATTTGCAATATAAGGTTTCTTTTTCTTATGGACAATTTAGTGTTAATGCTGCATCTGACGAACTGTGCCCATCAACAGTACTTGTGGAGCATTTTGCCAGAGTATCTCCATCCTGTCATTTATGGATGCAAACGTACTGTAAATTCAAGTGCATGGGTTGGAGGTTAGGGAAGGAATGTAACATATCCAATCCTGCAGAACAAGAAATGTAAAATATGTTTTTTTGGTGAGGAATTGAAAGAAGGAATTATGTTTTTAATGTATGACATAGGTATTGGCATAACTGAATTTACATGGTGCAGGTACCCAGGAGGCTGACACCTAGGTGTCTGTTGGCCAGACTGGAGAGCTCCAGATGACACATCAACGGGGTGAGAATTTCCTTGTAGGGGTGGTGTTTCAATTTTATTAGTCCTATAGAGAAGGTATCGGTTACAGGACATGTGGGACACCAAAGCTGCACATAGTGGAGATACACCTGGTTGATGTCTCACCTGAGCAGTTGGAACCCTGCACAGGTGATGCCCATATCTACTAACTAAAACATGCTCCGTTGGAAAGAGGGGAACCGCTACAAATGGTTCTGAGCTCTTCCCATATGCTGGCTACCAGGGTATAGTATGCCTTCACCACATGGCACTTCAGCGTCCCACAGTGGTTGATATGAATCTATTACCCTGTATATGCTGAATATACACTGAATCAAGTGTGGTCATTGCACCAGCGACTTGCTCCCAGAGGTGTGTGGACACAGAATGATGTTCATTCAGGAAGCTTATTTCTGAGGAGCAACCGAAAGAGAAGGGATGTATTTAGTACTATATTGGGGGGGAATAGGAGCAGCGATGGGTGTTATCAATGAAGTGAATGTCAGTATCCTGAGGAACAAACTCTCAGCCATAGCGGTAGACAGTAAGCAGGGCTTTGTTACTCAGAGAGAGATTATTGACATCCTTAATAACATTCAGTTGAATACCCAGGTTAAAGTGGCTCAAGATTTTGTCTACCATTTTGAGAGGTTGGTAAAGAGTGTGGTGGTACAAGGCAAGAATGTGTCATGGACTTTGGCGTGCACGAAGGGTTAGGCGAAATTATCAACCAACATCAAGCTGATTGTGCAGTCTCTGTATGAGGGACTTATGAGGTCTTATGAGTTAGCTTCACAGCTCAGTAAGATTTTTTCCAAAACACATTGTTTACAATAATCCAAAGTGGTGGCCTAATGCCTGGATGGGCTGCGCTAGTTTGGATTATGAAAGGTGTTCGGCTTCCTCGTTGATCCCATATACGGAAGTGAAGACTTGGTCTGTATATTCGGTGGTATCAATGGGCTTACTGACTGGTGATTCTACCTTGTTGCATTTAAGGCTAAATTACCCACCTGTGGCCAGAGTGAAGGGAAGTTGGAGACAGGTTGATATTTCCCTCTATCGGAGGCATGGCCATGACGTCCTGTGTAAACCAGATGAGTACGCAGTTGGGAATGTTGGGGAGATGCTTCACTCTGTGTTCTGGGTGGAGAGATCATTGCTGGGAAGGAAGCACCTGCGTATTATTTGGGACACAGACAAGTTTGTTTCTTTGTCCTAAACAACAGAGATAGATATGGCGTTGGTCCCGTGAGTCTCTAGTTCACAAGTAGTAGCGGGACCTTGCAGCCTAGCAGCCTGGATTCACTCCTGGGGAAGAGCTGTAGCAACAGTAAACCAGAATCAAACAGAATCTCACGTGCTGTCAAGTTCATGCAGCCCTGCGGGGTCTGCGGTACCCCATCTGTTTGATTGGTCAATTACCCGGGAGCTGCGAGGCACATTAAGGCACACCCCTCATCAGCTTCGGCAGGTGCGGGTGATCTGGCGGGCCCGCCCTCTGCTGCATCGGCACCACACCACGTGCGTGATGTCGAATGGATAATCGGGTGCTGGCATTTGTGCTTTTCTACCCTGGGCAAACATGTGGATGGTGGCATCCCCAGCTGCTGTGGGCAGCGTTGCCTCTGGGCTGGTTGACGCTCACTTTCCTTTCCTTTGTTTGCACAGTGTGGCATTGGGAGGAGCCTCTCTGGGAGGGGATTGAGTGACTGGGCACATACATAAGGTCTCCATTTCATGCTAGCTTGTCTCCAGGCAGCACACACACCTCACCAGACATACTTCTTGAGATCATCATTATCACTAGCCTCATTAGGTTAGAGGTTTCTATATTTGATTGAGGATTCAGCATTCATTTTTTCACTTTTTACCCTTGTTCTTTTTAACATGGGTTACTTCGTTATTTTGTATTTCACTTACAGATACATCTTTCATCACTTGCACTTCATGTTAAGATTGATGATTTTGGGTTCAAGTCTATATATAGACATTTCTCACACACTTGTATACTACTTTTATTACTTTCAAAAATTGAACCATTATCATTTTTGTGGACACACTGGGGTTGATTACTAAAGCTGGAGAGTGCAAAATCTGGTGCAGCTTTGCATGCTAGCCAATCAGCTTCTAACCTCAGCTTGCTCAATCAAGCTTTGACAATAAAACCTTGAAGCTGATTAGTTTCTGTGTGGAGCTGCACTAAATTTTGCATTTTCAATTGTATTTTGCATTTTCATTGTAAATCAACCCCACTGTTCCACCTTTCGGAGACCTACATATGCGCCTGGCTTTCCCCTTGCAAGCTCCTTCCTCAGCTCCTGGCACTGACACATCGTTGGCCTCGGCCCGCTGCCCCCACGTGGTCTGCATTTTACCGACATGTGAGTACCTTTTTTGGGATGAGTGGCCCCCCCACACCCTTTTTTGTTGATCCCATAAATTCGGTCATTTATCCTGCTATGGTGTCAGTTTGTTCTATTGAGTGTATACTTTTTGATTGCTGAACCCATAACTTTGGGCGTTTATCCTGTTATGGTGTTATGGTGTCATTTTTATATTAATAAAAT
This sequence comes from Glandirana rugosa, assembly GCA_018402905.1. Taxonomy (NCBI): domain Eukaryota; kingdom Metazoa; phylum Chordata; class Amphibia; order Anura; family Ranidae; genus Glandirana; species Glandirana rugosa. The sequence goes on along the minus strand of BLSH010391295.1, from coordinate 113,125 downwards.
GATTTACTCAACTGTGTTTGACCCCCTGGCCTCACCTCATTCAAAGTCCCAAACCTTCTTTTTTCATGTATGCATACAATAGGGATGGAGACGAATGTGTCATTTAAAGTCCCAAACCTTTTCTTTTATTCAGAATCAACAAGGAGGCGCTTTGGTACAAGGATATTAAAGGTGCCCAAATATGAATGGTGTACAGTACCTTGTGGAGCAGCCAAAACACAATGCATTGAAGATAAAAAAAGTTTATCAAGTACTTACAACAGCGGTGGTTGGTGCATATGGGGCGCTTGGGCTCCCCGCCGCTGAGAAGGAAAAAAAAAGGCAGCACGGCCCCCCTGCGGGAGGCACCGGTACATTCAATTTTTTTTTCCTCGGCTCCTTGCTGTCAGCTGACAGCAAGTAGTGAGCCGATTGGTCAGCCATTAAAGTCTATCTGTGTGCGCTGAACAAGCGCACACACATAGGCTGATTGGCTGCCTCCTGAGCCATCAGAACCAATGACTCTCCGTCATTGGCTGCTGTTGGCGGGGTGGGACTACGGTGGACATGATGCCTGTGTGATTACTCACGCAGGCACAGCACTCCTCGGGACTTCCGTGCAGACTGCCAGCATGCTCTCCGCTAGTGCTGCCTCTGCATCTCTCAGCCCGCTTTTCCGTATGCCGATCTCTACAACACTGCCAGCCTGAGCTTGCCTATTAGATGGGGTAAGTGCGGTACTTGTCCCGACCTCGGGGGGGTGGCTATTGAGGCTGGTGACTGTATACCCTACCTGGGGCCCTATATATTGCTATCTGACACCCTGTATACCCTACCTGGCACCCTGTATACCCTACCTGGTACCCTGTATACTGCTACCTGGCACCCTGTATACCCTACCTGGCATCATGTATACTGCTACCTGGCACCCTGTATACCCTACCTGGCACCCTGTATACTGCTACCTGGCACCCTATATACTGCTACCTGGGGCTCTGTATACTGCTATCTGGGACCCCTCCCTGTATACCCTACCTGGCACCCTGTATACTGCTACTTGGCACCCTGTATACCCTACCTGGCACCCTGTATACCCTACCTGGCACCCTGTATACCGCTACTTGGCACCCTGGCACCCTGTATACCCTACCTGGCACCCTGTATACTGCTACCTGGCACCCTGTATACTCTAACTGGCACCCTGTATACTGCTACCTGGCACCCTGTATACTGCTACCTGGCACCCTGTATACCCTACCTGTCACCCTGTATACTGCTACCTGGGGCTCTGTATACCCTACCTGGCACCCTGTATACTGCTACCTGGCACCCTGTATACCCTACCTGGCACCCTGTATACCCTACCTGGCACCCTGTATACTGCTACCTGGCACCCTGTATACTGCTAACTGGCACCCTGTATACCCTGCCTGGCACCCTGTATACTGCTACCTGGCACCCTGTATACCCTACCTGGCACCCTGTATTCTGCTACCTGGCACCCTGTATACCCTACCTGGCACCCTGTATACTGTTACCTGGCACCCTATATACTGCTACCTGGGGCTATCTGGGACCCCTGTATACTGCTATCTGGGACCCCTGTATACCCTACCTGGCAGCCTATATACTGCTACCTGGCACCCTGTATACTGCTACCTGGCACCCTATATACTGCTATCTGGGGCTCTGTATACTGCTATCTGGGACCCCTATATACTGCTATCTGGGACCCCTGTATACTGCTATCTGGGAGCCCTGTATACTGCTACCTGGCACCCTGTATACTGCTACCTGGAACTCTGTATACCCTATCTGGGACCCCTGTATACTGCTATCTGGGACCCCTGCATACTGCTATCTGGGACCCCTGTATACTGCTATCTGGGATCCTGTATACTGCTATCTGGGACCCTGTATACTGATATATGGTGATTCTGTATACTGCTATCTGGGTCTCTGTATACTCCTATCTGGTGATGCTGGGCTATATACTCCTGACACAAGGGGTGGAAACGATAAGGGGTGGGGCTTATGAGAAGTGGGAGGGGTCAAAAAGGAAGGGCGGGATCTGGCGCCCCCATCCTAAAATTTCACCAGCAGCCCCCAGTGTCCTCCCTCCAGGCTGGGGACCCCTCCATCTGGGTAGCATTCCCACCCATCAGTGGCTATGCTTTAAACCTGTGTCCTTCTGGTTCACGGCTGGTTCCTAGGAGTCAGTTGCTTTTTATTGTAAGTACTTCATAATAAACTTTTTTTTTATCTTTATTAAATGCATTGTGTTTTGGCTGCTCCACAGGGTACTGTACACCATTCATATTTGGGCACCTTTAATATCCTTGCACCAAAGCACCTCCTTGTTGATTCCGGTTTACTGTTTCTTTGTCCTAAAGGATACCAATGTAATGTTAGTCATGGAACTAGGGTGTTCCTTGAACCTAACCATAGCTAGAGGTGCAGGGTATACCCTGGGCATGGTCTCTGAAATCCAGGCACAGGGATGGAATGTGGTGATTTTGTCATTGTTTCAGGTTTACACATGTTTGACCAAACATTTATATAAAAGTTTTGCATACATCTTTGCAAGTTGAGGGACAAATTGATGGCAAGGTCTCTGTGAACAAGTTAGAGGGTTTGCTGCCAATTCAAAGTCACAGAGTACCGCTTACATGCCAGAAATGCGGTAGGAAAGGTCATATTGAGCAAGCCTGCCTAATCCTGACCCATATATACAATGAATATAGGAGGTTGGGGGTGGGATGCTTAATGTGGTGGGTCGAATGTATATGTATATATTATGGTAATGGGTTGATTTGTGTGATATTATAGTTTGACACACATGTATTAGGTTAGTAAGATGGGTCAGTAAGGCCCTCCTCGAGGTTCTGTATCCGAAAGCTGGTTGAAATGTGGCTCTGAGTGTGTGTTGGTTAATGGTAAGTGAATGGACACCCCTTGCCTATATTGCACCCCATCATGAAGAGACCAGAAAGGAGAAGACACAAATGGTGCCAGGGATGCTGTCGCTGAAGAATGGTGGTAGGTGTATCACCCAAAGAAAAGTGGCACATGTTGGGAAGCACCACATGCTAAGACAGCTATGGTCTGAGCCACAAGAGCTGTCTCTGGAGAATGGTGGTAGGTGTATCACCAAGAGGCAACGCGGCACATGTTGGGAAACACCACACGCTAAGACAGCTATGGACTGAGCCACAGGAGCTGTCGCTGAAGAATGGTGGTGGTGTGTCACCCAGGGGCAAAGCAGCACATGTTGGAAAGCATAACCTGTTAAGACATTTATGAACTGTTCTACAGAGGCTGTCTCTGAAGAAGGGTGATATGTGCCCTTTAGGCACAAAACGGCATATGTTGGAAGGCAACATGGTTCAATATCATGATTCTGGAGTGTCACTGCCTGGTTGATAGGCCATCAGGCCTAAGTTTAAATTTACAAATGGTATAATATGATAATTCTGAAGTTTTACTGCCTGGTTGAGAAGACCACCTGGCTTAGTTGGAATTCACAAGTTGACCCAGCGGGGTGTTGGTAATAAGAAGTAATGAATGGGAGCCATGTCTTACCAGGATGTATCCATACGCCTCCTGCTGTGAGGAACAGGGGTAGAGAAAGCCAGATGAGACCTCCTGGGAAGGTGCGAATTAACATTTCCTGAGTTACAGAGCTTCAAAAGACCACCTGGCAATGGAGAATGACCTGGTCAAATGTCAATGATACATGGACATATACTGCCTCTAGTGGATACTACAAGCATGCGTCCTAGGGGACAAATTGAAGAAAGGAAGTCTGCCACCATTGGACAGAATGCGGAAGTAGGCTGGTGCTTGGCGTGTGTGTGTATATGGTGTATGAATTGGTTTTAAAAGCCTGTGTTTCTTCCTGCTAGCTTTCTCCGTTCCATTGAGCAAGCTGACGATATTACTACCCCGAGGACAGCTTAAGTATCACCTTATATTATTTATGTTATAGGCTCTATGATATTTCCTCTTATGGTTTTGATGTTAGCATTTCTACTTTCTGTTTAATTAATGAACCCTTCCTTTATTAAAGCAAAGTGATTATTTCATACCTAACCTTGTTATCGTTAATTTTATCAGAGTTTAGTAGGTTAACAAATTCTAGGAATAGAAAAATGAATATATATAAAATAAATTTGGGGAACCCATAACCACCTAATTTTATTTCAAGCTTAATAATTACTAAGGGACAAAGAGCAAGTTTGCTAGGTAGAGAGTGGTTTGAACCCATTGGAATTTCATTATCAGGAGTTCATAATGTATCTCCAGTTACTCTACAGCAGGGATAGACAACCTGCAGCCCTCCAGCTTTTGCAGAACTACAAGTCCCATCATGCCTCTGAGAGTAATTGTAACTGCCAGCTTTGCTAGGCCTCATGGGAAATGTAGTTCCACAACAGCTGGAGGGCCACAGGTTGCCAAGCCCTGCTCTTCAGAATGTGATAGAGGACTTTAGTGCAGTTTTTGAAGAAGGCCTCAGCGTGTATAAAGGCCCTCCTGTTTCTTTCAAATTAGACCCTACAGTAATCCCAATTCGTATGAAACCGTGCAAAGTTGCAATAGCTCTCAGACCAAAAATTGATGCTGAGATTACACGTTTTGTGGAGCAAGGTACACTTGAACCTGTAACACATCTTAAGGGGTGTACCCCAATAGTTCCCGTATTGTAGCCAAATGGTGACATTAGAATTTGTGCTGACTATAAATGTACAATCAACAAAGCACTGCAGGAACATCCCTATCAAATTCCAGCTGTACATGAAATGCTGACTACGTTCGCAAAAGGAAAGGTATTTGCCAAACTGGATATGGCACAAGCTTACCAACAATTACCTGTGGATGATGACACTGCAGATGCACAAACAATAATAACGCACAAAGGAGCTTTGCGAGCAAAACATTTGCAGTTTGGAGTTTCCACTGCTCCCGGCATATTCCAGAAATAGAGGACCTCTTATCTGGACTTTCAGGTGTAGTACCTTATTTTGATAATGTTCTTATTGGAGCGGATTGCATTTATTCTTTGGCTTCACAGCTTCAACTTGTTTTGAAACGTTTTCTTGACGCTGGTCTCAAAGTTAAAAAAAAAGTGTGTTTTTGGGGTAAACAGCCTGGATTTCCTTGGATACAGAATTGATGAACACGGAATTCATCCAACTGATTCTAAGGTTGAATCCATCCATAAAGCTCCAGTCCCAACAAACAAGAGCTGCAAGCTTTCCTAGGGTTACTTAATTTTTGCCATTCGTTTCTGCCTAACAAAGGCACTGTTGCTGAACCCCTGCCTCTGTTAGGAAAGGATTGGCTTGGTGAAGATAGGCCATGTTATGGACTTTTTTGCCGATTTTTGCCGTTCACGCGCACTCCCGTGCGTGCGCCCGCACCGGAAACGGCGCCAAACGGCCCTATTTAAGCTCCCTGCACCTGTCAGCAGGTGCTGTCCGTTCTACAGCATCTGAGTACCTGTGACCTTCAGCTCTCCTACCTGAAACCTGCTTCCTGTGTTGTTCCTGTTCCTGTGTACCGACCCGGCTTGCCCTGATAGGTAGCAACCTATCTGCCTGCACCGACCCCGGCTTTCCACGACCATCCACTTGTCTGACCCTTCTGTACCTTGCCGCCAGCCTGTGAACAAACTCTGCTTGGACTTTGACTATTCTTCTGCCTGCCCCTTTTGTGCCTCTCTGACCCGCCAGTTGCTGACCCAGCCTGCATGACCACTCTTCAGTCTGCACGACCATCTGGAGCCTCACATCACCACCAGTGACCATCCAGCCCTCGTGCCATCCCGCTCTCCGGGACTTCCTGTCTACACTACCAGGGGTCCCCAAATCGGGTGTGTAAGAGTGGTTGTTCCCTGTTAGCAGACTCCACCACCAGGATCGTGACAGCATCTTTTAGTAGATAAAGATGTTCCATGGAAATGGACTCACATTCATTCTACAGCTTTCAATGCAGCAAAAAAGCTGTTTTCTTCTGACAGCGTACTTGTACACTTTGCTATAAAAAACACTCACTCTTACCTGTGATGCTTCTCCATATGGCTTTGGAGCTTTACTGAGTCATGTTTTGAAAACTGGTGTTGAGGCTCCTATTGCATTCTATTTAAGAACCTTGTCTACGACAGAGAAAAATTATGCTCAAATTGACAAGGAGGCTTTAGCTATTGTGTCCAGGGTAAAAAAGTTCCATGACTATTTGTATGGGCGGAGGTTTACCATTGTAACAGACCATAAGCCTTTGCTGGGTCTGTTCACCAGAAGTACTCCCACTCCTCAAATTCTTTCCCCACCAATGCTCAGATGGTCACTAATGCTGAATGCTTGTGACTGTGATTTTGAATATTGTCCTGGAAAGAATATCACTCATGCTTATGGGTTGAGCCGGCTGCCTTTGATTTCTCCTGAATTCCTTGTCCGTCCTGTGCCTGAGGTTCTCATGTTGGAATCCATTCCAAACCCTCCATTACATGCCAGAGACATTGCTGATATGACTGCTAAAGATCCGTGCTGGCCCGTGTGCTCAACTGGATGTGGAGGAAATGGCCCAAATCAAAAGTTGAAGAGAAGTTTAAACCATTTTTATGGCATCAACATGAACTGTCTGCCTATAAAGGTTGCCTATTGTTAGGAAACTGAGTGGTAATTCCAAAGGCAGGACAAGCTCAAGTACTGCATGCTCTCCACGAAGGACAACCTGGAATAGTCTGCATGAAAGCATTAGCCAGAAGCTATGTTTGGTGGCCTAAAATGGATGAAGTTATTAAGAAGTGGGTAAAGAACTGTGTACCATGTCAATCCACCCTTCATGCTCCACCTAAAGCCTCAGTACATCCCTGGGAAGTGACTAGGTCACCTTGGTCATGGTTGCATATACATTTTGAGGGGCCTTTTCAAGGACAGATGTTTTTTTTTTAGTTGTCAATTCTTTCTCAAAATGGCTGGAAGTTGTATCAGTTACATCCCCCACCTCAGCCGCTGTCATAAGAGTTTTAAGGAGGCTGTTTGCTACAAGTGGATTGCCAGATACAATCATGTCTGATAATGGAACTCAATTTGCCTCCTCAGAATTCAAAGCCTTTATGGAAAGCAATCTTGTTCGACGTGTTACGATTGCACCATTTCACCCATCATCAAATGGTCAAGCTGAACGTATGGTTCAGACCACCAAAGACTCATTGAAGAGAATTGTTCAAGGAGATTGGAATCAAAGACTTGCAAATTTCCTTCTGCAACAACATGTGACACCATGCTCAAGCACTGGTTTTAGCCCAGCAGAGCTCCTAATGAACTGTCGTCTAAAAACATGTTTGGATCATTTATACTCTGATCTGACATCAGAGTTACAAGAAAAGCAAGAATTGCATTTTAAAAAGGATGCTGTGTGAGAGTGCTTGAGCCTGACAGTGCTGTCTATGTCACAAACTATGCTGCTGGGCCTCGTTGGATACCGGCAAAGGTGCTTGTGGCTACAGGACCTTTGTCATACAAAGTACAAATTACTGACGGTAGAATATTACGAAGGCACGTTGATCAGATCCGAGAAAGAAGTGGTGAAATTGTACCTGCTGCTGGTTCTAGTGGTACTGGGATTCCAGTGATGCCAGATCATGGCGAACCATTGGTTGATATAGGTGCTATTCCTCCAGGAATTGTTGTTGCAGAGCCAGTTTCTCTCAGTCTGCACCCAACTGAGGGTCCCAGTGAACTGTCTCAAACAGTGGTTCTTAGGCGTCCAAGAAGAAATATTCACCCTCCCAGTTATCTCAAAGAGTTTGAGGTCTAGGGGGAAGGAGTGTTATGTATTTAGTGTGGTATACTGTTCTCTATCCATTAGGGGGAAGTATTGTAACATATGTTCACTTCTCTATTGTTCTTGGTAGAGCTATATATCTTTAGACATTTATTATTTCCTTTTTTCCTGTTCCCCATCCATGCATGTATGGTATTGCATTGAGTAAGGAAGTCCTGTAATGCCTGTCCATGTCTATGGTGAAAATACATTTTAAATGCATAAAGGTCTGTAACATTAATACCTCCAAAGTATTGTAATTTGTGGAACATTTTTCTTATCAGAGACTGAACTGTTCATGTTAATTCTAGGTACAATATAATCTTTTTTGCCTAAAGTGTGTGTTGTATGGTTCATTGCAGACCTACCCCTAAAAAGAACAGTGAGAAGTGGGCGTGTTTTATTAATATTGATATTATTTATTCATGTCTGTATTATTATTTGTGTAATCACCCCACATTTTCTTACATATTTGGCGAGCCAGGTAGGAGTGGCTTGGTGTGACTGAAATACATATTCATAACTTTGGTTTATTGTATCTCAGAATTTTTCTGTAAAGTGTTGTTTTCTGATAAGGGTTGTTGAGTGCTGCCAGTGATTTGTGCCTAATTATTGTGAACCACAGTGGATCGTGTGGTCATTAATGTTGCAAGTTGGAGACATATTTGAAGCTGCCATATTTCGCTTTTGAATTGTTCTGGTGATTGTTGGTACAGTATAAGAGTATGTTTATCTGTGGTTGGGTGATAAAGTGTATTGTGCAACAAGCAGCAGCATTGGTGGCATTACTCTTGCTCTGGTGACTTTTGTGTCGAGTGATTCTACTTGTGTTTTTAGAATAATGGAGGGAATTTTGAAAAAGGTAGCACAAGTAAAAGATACTGAGGCTATCGTTCAGGCCATGTGAGAATCTATTGATCCATGGTTTCAGGCACAAAAATGGGTGCAAGAGATGAATAGCGTCAAAAGGTTGAATAAGCTTAAGGTGAAGTATATGTGTTTCAGCAGAACCAGAAATAGGAAGAATGGTGATGGTGTGTCATTCAGGGGCAAAGCGGCACATGTGGGGAAGCACAACATATCTTAAAGTAGAACTAAAGTCAAAACTTTTTTTTCATTTTGGATAGAGCAAGGGAGGGTTATAACCCCTGTCTGATTTTTTTTTTTTTGCCATGTGTTTCATTGCAGATATTTCCCTTCACTTCCTGTCCCATAGCCAAACAGGAAGTGAGGGGAAGTCCCTGCAAATGAAGGGGTCCTTAGGTCACCAGAACTAGTGTCCCCATAGGAAGTTTTCCCCTCTATTACTTTTCTGGGGACAACCGAAAATTTGGGATTTATTTTACTTTCACTTTCAATGATAATGGTAAACAGGACCAATAGATAACGCAAATCTCCTTAACAGGGGCACAGACAGCAATACAAATTTACAGGTGTTCTAATCCCTCTCCACTATGTCCAAAAGGAAAAAAAAAGTTTTGTCTTTAGCTATACTTTAAGGCAAGACATTTATGGACTGTTCCATAGAGGCTGTCTCTGAAGAAGGGTGATGTGTGCCCTTCACGCACAAAGCGGAATATGTTGGAGGGCAACATGTTCTAATATCAGATGTTTCTTGATTGTTGAAACCTGATTACACCTAGCCTGGAATGCCAGCAGAGCAGGATTACCCAGCAGGGTGTGTATAGCATAAGAATGCGTATCAGAATCTTCATCTGGAAAAAATAGTCACGCATACCCCCTGGAGGTGAGGTATGGAAATAGGACAGCTTTGCTTCAGACCACCTGGTGATGGGAAAATTAAAGTTCCTAATTGCCTTACCAGCAATCGAAACATCAAAATGCTGGAATGCTGACCAGGGTCAAGGTGTTTCATGGTGGTATAGCAGTGCCACTTAGTGGACACAACAATATGCTTCCTGCAAAATGTTCGGGGGTATAAAATACTTATTAGTGATTAGGAAGTACAGCCTCTTATAGCTTCTCAGTGGATAGAGGACTACATGGGTGGGCAGAGGATATATGTGTGGGTTGTGTCTGAGTGTGCTTTAAAAAGTGAGGGCAAAGATGACGCTTCCTCTTTTCCCATTGAGCCCAGCCGAAAGACACCGAATATTGAGGACGACCTTACATAAAGTATCATCTGTATGATTTTGTTTTCTTTTAGTGCTTTATGTTATTGTTTCTACTTTCTTTGTAAATAAATGAGATCTTTGCTTATTTAAGCATTGCGTTTATTTCTATAGCTAACATTAAATCATCGCCATTAACCTAATCATCAGAGGTTTGGTAGACTAGCTAACTATAGGAATAGACAAGATAATACATATTTATAATAAATAATGGAAATCCAAAACAACCCCATATTTATTTCAGGCCCGAATTCATGCTTGGGCCGAAACGTTCACCCAAAACTAGCTACCAGTGAAATGTTCTAAATACCACTGTTATACTGTATATACTTTTATATAGACATTTGTGTTGAAGACTCTAACTATCATTTCTGCATTTTCACATTTATGTTGGGCCCAGGGCCCTTCCACATGGGATTTCCCATCAGGTCCACCTGTCAGTTTTTTCAGACGGACGTGAATTGAAGTTTCATTCAGCTCTACGGGCTGGCTGAAGTAAACAGACTTGTGTCCCTTTACAAATGCTTATCTTCAAGTTCCTCCAGGTCAACCATCTATAAATGTCTGTTATGGACAACAGCCTCCCGTAACAAATATGGCTGCGTGCCAATAGGAGAATTGTGCATGAGAGGTGTATGTCAGCCAGCAGTCATTGCAAAGAACACTTTTATTATAGAAAGATCATATACAGCATATCAATTTAGGAAAAATGCATACACAAAATCGCAATATAATGTAGAAAATGTATGGTAGACCAGGATCACTTCTTTCCTGGATTACAAAATGCAATTGCTGACTGCTTGATGGTCAGATACACCCCTCCATCCCTATTTTAAAAAAACTAAAAAAAGGTTGGGACTTTACATGAGACGCATGCGTCCATGTGACTCCATCCCTATATGAGTACAAAGAGAAAGGATTTTGGGATTTTAAATGAGAGGTGTATACCAACCAGCAGTCATTTCAAAAAACATTTTTATTGATATGGGATCATATACAGCATATCAATTATAAAAGATGCATACACTCAGTTGCCTACCTCTGTATTGAATTTTTTATCTGTGAATCACTCTATCCTGATGTGACTGACGTGGCTTTGTATGCACAGTGGAAGTTTAATAAAATTATATTTGAAAAAAAAAAAAGATGCATACACAAAATCTCATATAGTGCAAGGCATGCTGAAAACAACATATGCATGTTAGCGCAATGGTATTTTGTATATCATGGGATAAGGACGAGTCCTACAAGCATAAAACCAATGAAGAGATTGGATAGAAATAACAGTCTTAGGTAGACCACTGTAAAAACATATAAAATCATCTGTATAAACATCATGCATCTATGTAGGTCCGGTGCGTTTCGTTGGGGTGTACCAACTCTTCAGGGGCGAATGCAGCAGTAATCTATAAAAAGACATAACCAAATGGTATGGTATAGTGGCTAAATAATTATGGTAGGTATTAGGTATAGGGGACAAATTGAACATCCCTATGGATACTCACGTCAGCTATGTAGATGTGAACAGAGGATCAGGGCTGCCTGAGATGCCTTGCATGGGAGCTGAGGTAGAGACACGTGGACAAGCCGGGAGCACTATGGATTCCCCAATGATAATGTGCAAGTAAAGAAGACATAGAGCTACCACTTCTGTAGATTAAATCAGTAATATGTGTAAATACATGTATGATAATAATAATAATACTTAAGAAGTGTAAAGAACCCGTGTACCAAAGAAAATAAAAGGAGCAACTGAGCATAAATGGAAGAACAGATGCCTGGATTGTGACCAAGTTTGGTTTGGGAAAAAGGAAGAGGGAAGACAAGCACCATTGATAAGATAATATGAAAAATAAGGAAAATTGTTTTCATACTTACCGTAATTTTCCTTTCTTGGATCCTCCTCATGTCAGCCTACTATGGGTCAGCTCCGCCCCCTCTGACCCCTTCAGGACAACCTCTTTCCAAGCCTATAAGAGGCGGCTGTCTACCCATATGCAGTGTTCAGTTTACCCACCTCGCGATGGACTTTGGGTGGCTGATATGAGGAGGATCCAGGAAAGGAAAATTACGATAAGTATGAAAACAATTTTCCTTATTCCTGGACCTCCTCATGTCAGCCTACTATGGGACGTGGCATGCAATCAACCACATAAGGGGAGGGAAAGACGCCAATAACCAGAATCATAAACCGATATCAATTATTTTAATGGCCGACAGCCGCCGACAGAACAGTAGACCCAAAAGCTTCCGATGCCGTCAGAGTTACCTTCACTCTGTAGTGCTGAATGAAAGTATTCGGTGCACTCAAGCTAGCTGCCCTGCCCACTGCTTCTGCTGACACCTTAGCGTATGATGCACAGGAATCTGCCATGCTTCTCATAAAATGAGCTTTGACCTCCAATGGCGGAGGACATCCCGACTCTCTATATGCCATCTGGATAGGTTTTACGATCTATGAAGACACCATTCTAGGTGGCATAGCCATGCCTTTCCTGGAGGCCCCGGGAAAGATGAAGAGGTGATCTTGTTTCCAGAAATCCTTAGTTTGCTCTAGGTATATTGATAAGGCCTGCACTAGATCCAGCCTAGTCCATTCGTCTTCCGAGTTACTATCCAGAAAAGCTGATAAGACTGCTTCCCAATTCATCTGCAAAGCTGATGCTACTTTTGGAAGAAAGATTGGGACCGTTCTGAGTATTATTTCCTCTTGGAGTATTCGCAATATGGCTCCCTGGCTGAGAAAGCACACAGTTCAGACACCCATCTGGCTGATGCAATCGCCATTAAAAAATTGCATTGAGACAAAGCGCATGATGTTACCGGGCCAAATGGAGGTGCTAATAAGGCTTTCAGAACTAAAGGTAGGTCCCACTTTGGAAAAGGATTTATTGGAGACCTGATCTTTATTGCTGCCTTTAAGAAACGCATCACTAGAGGATCCAAGGCCCGTCTTTGTTCACCGTAGCTGACAGGGCAGAGCCGAACCTTTGAGGAGCTAAACGCTAAACCCTTGCCCAGACCTTCCTGGAAAAATTCCAATATGTTAGAGACTGCGGGTGACTTCAGATCCCAGCTCTTTTCTGCTGAGAAGTGACAAAAAGGCCTTATATATCCTATAATAAAGTATAATAAAGTATTATTGATAGTTTTCTTTCGACTAAATGCTCTATCGATCTCCTCCCAACCTCCACGCCATGAACTTCAGTTTTCCCGGCTTCGGGTTGAACTGCTTGTTCTGCAGCAGAAAATGTTTGTGAGAAGGCAGAGGAATTGGCTGACACATATTTATTTTCTATACTAGTGAACACCATGGTCTTCTGGGCCAGAAGGGCCACACTGCTATTGCTGTCACCTCCTCCTGTTGAATCCTTATTAAAAACTCTGAGTAGAGAGGAGGAAACATAGACTAGGGGAAAGTCCCATGGAATGGATAGAGCATCCTAGCCTAGAGCTTGCGGGTGCCATGTTCAGGAGAAGTAACACGTAATCTGAGAGTTTTCCTCCAATGCCACCCAATCTATGACTGATGTCCCCCAGACCTTGAAGATTTTGAACAGGTATCTGGGATTCAAGCCCCGTTCATTCAGATCCAAGAATCTCCAACTCAGTTAATCCACCAGCTTGTTTTGTGGACCCGGAAGGTATGCTGCTGTTAGGGAAAAATCTGGCATGCCACTCTGCCCAGTGGGAGGCTCCTGGTGCCCCCTTGCTGGGCCACATAGGCTACCATGGTTTGTTGTCGGAAAGGACTTCGACTGCCCCCTTTGCAAAATCGATTGGAAGGCTATTAGAGCGTGCTGAACGGCCTCTAATTCTAACAGGTTTGAATTCTGAGATAAAGATGCCTCTTATTTGCCCCGTACTTGCCACCTAAGGAATGAGCTCCCCAGTCTACTAGGCTGGCATCTGTAGTCAGCACTACTGAAACTGGAGGTTGAGAGGCACCCCGTGGTATAGATTCTGAGATATCTTCCACCACATTAGAGACCATTTTATTGGTACTGAATGGTAGATCTTCTGGGTTAACGAGTGGCGATCCCTTTGATGGAGAAAATTGTATTGGAATCTCCCCTTCCATAATCTGGCCCAGGGTACTACCTGGATCGTGGAAGACAACAAGCCCAGGCACTGCATACCCTCCTTGGCCATCAGAAATCGCCTGGCCATTACCATTTCCGATTTGGTCTGAATTTCCAGAATCTTCCTGAGAATCAGGAATACCCGACCTTGGGTAATGTTGATACTCTATGACTTGAGCTGGTTGCAGCTGACTCTTGTGATGGTTGATTAACCAACCAAAACGTCTGATCGTGCTGCAGGTTATCAGCACGTGCTGTTGAAGGAGGGGTTTTGATGCCACCCGGAGGAGAATGTCGTCCAGATAATGAACAATTTGAATGCCTCTGAATCTTAAGGCAGCGATGACCACTGCCAAAACCTTAGAAAATGTTCTTGGAGCTGTGCACAGCCCGAATGGCAGACAACAAAATTGGAAGCATTGGTGTGATGTACTTATGGGCACATGTAGGTAGGCATCCGCTCGATCTATTGATGCTAGCAAATCTCCCTTCTTTACCACGGACAATGATGGTTTGTAAGGACTCCATTCTAAATGGAGGGACTTTCATGAAGGCATTCAGGGCTTTTAAGTCCAGGACCGGCCTGAATTCTCCCGAGGATTTTGTTACCAAGAACAGAGGAGAGTAGAATCCTTCTCCCTTCTCGTGCTCCATAATTGGCAGAATTGCTTGAGATGCCAATTCTTTACATACATTAATAAACAACGCCCTTTTCTCTGGACAAGTAGGAATCCGGGTCTCCACAGAATGAGACTAGGGAGGTCTTTCCTTGAATTCTAGGTGATATCCTCTTCGAAGCATGTTTAAGACCCAGGCATCTTAAACTTCTTCCACCCAGACCTCTCCAAAGTAAGACAGTCTGCTCCCACTTGGGAAGTCTGGATGGGGACCCCTTCAGAAGAGCTTTCTGAAGCTTTCGCTGGCTGGCCACCTTGGCTTTGGTTGTTTTGGGAAAGGCTGGGCCCTGCCCCTTCCACTGCCTAAAGAACGGTCGCTCTGGTTGGTACACGGAAGCTTCACCGACACCTTCTTTAGATCTCTCCGAAGGACGAACGGGCTGAGGAAACCCGAGCATGGCAACCTCCTGAGAGTTCCTGTGGGATTACAAGCCTCAGCCTGCCTGCTATTTCACCAATTTGCCACACAGCCCAAACCAGCAGTGTTTAACTGCTCTCTAGAGGCCGGTGTACACATGCAGTCCTTTATACTGTTGAACTGAGACTCTGTCTGCTTGCTGTCTCACCAATTCGCCACATAGCCCAAACCAGCAATGTTTAACTGCTCTCTAGAGGCCGGTGTACACATGCAGTCCTTTATACTTCTGAACTGAGACTCTGCCTGCCTGCTGTATCACCAATTTGCTGCACAGCCCAAACCAGCAGTGTTTAACTGCTCTCTAGAGGCCGGTGTGCACACGTAGTCATTTATACTGCTTCACTGAGACCCAGCACCAAGGGTACCCCACAAGGGGAGATTTACAGCCCAGACAGGGGGTGTTCTTAATGCAGGAGAGTGTATGAACCTGAGCCGGATCGCATGGACATTACAAGGTTTCGCAGTAAGTCTCCTACCGTGCTTCTTCTTGTGTGTGTGTATATGAATATATATTTCTCTTAAGAGGCGTCCGGAGCGAGGACGAAAAAAGAACACTGCATATGGGTAGACAGCTGCCTCTTATAGGCTTGGAAAGAGGTTATCCTGAAGGGGTCAGAGGGGGTGGAGCTGACCCATAGTAGGCTGACATGAGGAGGTCCAGGAAAGCACATATACCAGCAAACCAAAAGAAAAAGAAAGAGAAAAGGACACAAGTGCTGGGAATACAAAATCTGTGTTGATTTACCTTGTAAATTCACATAGGGCTGGTAACCAGAATCACAAGTGAGTGCTTGCATGTGAGGTGCTGCCCAGAGGACACACAAACACCAAATGAAGCGTGTTAAATGCTCCCAGCTAATACAGCGTGTTCCGCCCAGCGTCACGTGGGCATGACACAAAAGGGAGGGCGTCTTTGCCAGAGTGGATAAATCCACCCATAAGGCTCAGATAGCACCTCCCAAGTGTCAGCCTAGATGGAAAAGAAAACCCCGCTCATGCAGTGTGACATCAAAAGATGTTGCACGTACTGAGCAGTGAATTCGACTTTGAGTCCGAATGGTTTAAACGTGGAGGTGGACTTAAATTGTTTTATTAGTGATTATTAAAGAAATTTGAGTTACGGCCATTTTTACATTCATTGGGTCCCGAACCATCTTTGTCAATATTTACATCTAGTTAGGTAATCATGGTTAGGTTCATGTGTTACATATTATTGGGATTGAACTGTAGGAACCAAATATATGTAGGTTGTGGTTCGATTAATTTTTATATATATATTTATTTTTTAACCAATATTTCATTTTTTATTATTTATCATCTTTGTTCACTAACTCAGTTTTACTTCAAGTGGCCATGAAAATGGGTGGACATTATGCTATTTCAGTGAGAGTTAATTTGATCTTGGTTTAGTGGATTCTCTTTATGTGTTGATGGATTTTATGTAGTTTAATTGATACATCAAGTTATTGGGTCTATTAAATAGCTAATATTGTTCCAATATTTTCTGAATCTTGGTTTAGTACAAACATTTACGTTACAATATAGTCCTTGTCAGCAGGCCTGTACTGGCCATCGGGACTACCGGGAGTTTCCCGGTGGGCCGATGGCTCAGTGGGCCGGTTCTCATGCAGTGTGTGCAGTGTGCGGTGAGTTCGGCCGGCGGGCCACCCCCTTACTTCCGAGACCTTCGCGGCCCCACCGGCGCGTGCGAGGAGAAACCACAAATCCCTCCCCCACCTCGAGACTGTACATTGGCGGGTGGAAGGACCGAGCTTAGGAACGACAAGGAAGGGACAACTAAAGTGCGAGGGCGGCCGGCTTGAGTGGCGTGTGACGTGTGTGACGTACTCTTGGCCGGGTGACTCGGTAGCCGGGTGGCCCTTTGAGGGCCATCAGGGCTACCGGTCATGTCCGGACGACTGTTCCTGATATAACATTGCATTTACAAACATGATTTGGTTCTAAGTCTTTTATAACCTTGTTATAA
>BLSH010391295.1:77991-93731 GCA_018402905.1 Glandirana rugosa | reverse complement strand
CTCTTACCGTTTGGATCCGCCTGTCGGTTTTTTAGGCGGATTCAAGCAGGCTACCCATAGACCTCTATGGGCAGGCAGATGTCAGCAGAGATGTGTCCGCTGACACCAGTCTTCCATCCGATCCGTCAAGATCCGCTAAAATAGACGTATGGGTGATACGTTCACCATCCATCTAGCGGATCAGATTGGATGTGATCTGATGAAAACAGACAGGCGGATCCATTTTCATCTGATCTGCCCATAGAAGACAGCAGGGAGCTGACAGGTCCATCTCTGCACATGTGCAGAGACGGAGCTGTCATCCGCCAACTGAGCGGAGATCATCGGAGAGATCTCTCGCTGAGATGGCGGACCCCGCTGAGCGGATCCGCTCACTGTGAAAGGAGCCTAATATTCACCCCCTCTCTCTCACTTCCACCTCTCTCTCTCAACATCTCATGATATACAATAATGGATTAGGGGGACTTTTGGTGGGCATGATTTTTTTTTTTTGGGGTGGGGGGCAGCATTTTAATCAATTAAAGTGGGCCGGTCTGGATGAAGTCCAGGGCCACATTCTTGTCCCAGTCCAGCCCTGCTTGTCAGTCAATTATATCAAAATGGATATTGTTTTCTCCTATCGTTCACTGACGCAGCTCATCATGACGTGTGGGGTTTTATGCTGGTCTCACTAGGAGTTAACTAGGCAGGGAAAAGAAACAGCTGGCCCCTCCCATGGGGGCCGTCCTCTCTTCCTACATAAACCCCCTCATAGCATAGCTCTTCAGTCTAAATGCCTAGTTTGCAAGGAGTTGACCTGGCTTCCCTTCAGGGGAATTTCGGTTCTATTTGAGACCGTTTTTTTTTATTCAATTTTCTTTTACTTTTACTTTTATTTGTCTTCTATCAAGCAATTGATCTGCTATCAAGAAGCCGGTCGGGGCATAGAGAGTCCATGGGCTCTGTACTTTCCCCGACCTGGCCGACCGATGCCAGCCAGTCCCGCCGTATGTGGACCCGCCGCATCGTGCCCGTTCCATGCGGGCGGCCTGGGGTGATCCCCCTTACGCCCAGCCCCGGATGCGATTCGGGAAGGGCGACTTCTGGCCTGCAGCATACCGCCCAAGCAGGGGCGGAAGGTCTGCGACTGGGTGGCTACCCATGGTGTCGTCCGGAGTGGTGAGTGAGAGCTCCTTCCTCCCGGGGCGGAAAGGGGGAGCGACGACCCTAAAAAAAGCCCTGTTCACCCCCTGCACCCCCCTGCCCCCCGCACCGCACCCGATCATCTAGCGCCGTTCGGTCGTTTTTCGCCGCCTTGCGGCGGACCGTCGCCATTTTGCCGTAGCCGCAGACATATTGGGCCTATGGGGCTTTCCCTCTAGCGCTCAGAGCGGCCATTTGCGGTACTGCACGTTCCCCTTCAGGTGTTTTTCGGCCTCTAGTGTTCATTGGCGGCCATATTGGAATCCCTGCTCATGCAAAAAATGTGTCTACAGCTTTTTACTTTCACTTTGGAACGGTGTGTGCTCCTGACGGTGCTGCTCTCTGACGATCCTCAGGGTTATGGCAGCAAACAGCAAGTATAGCTGGGCTCTCCTGTGGGTGCTGGTGGCGTCCTCCTGGGTTCCCTGGTGCACTGTGGGGTGGTGGTGTGCGGCTGTTTGGGGGTGCCTTTAACCTTTTCTATGCATCTATGTGTTCCTAAGGGAGCTGAACATGCAAGGAGCGCAATCTGCGCAAGGGGCTTTTCTGGACCAGCTGTGGCGGTCTTTAGTGATTTTTCCCCAGGGCGGATGTCACCAACAGGCTCCCCAAGAAGCGTCCCCCTCCTCCTTGCTTTTCAAAGGAGGATTTTTTTTTTTTGATCCGGAAGGTCCCTCTGACGGAGAAGAGGATCAGGGGACGGCAGCTGCGATTATAATTGTATCGCACTGCGATGCGATTGAGCCAGGATGGCGAATCGCTGATTTTCTGCGCATGTGGTGTGGTCCTCCAGGCCCCCTAGGGCGCCCAAGGCTTACCCATATGATCTTTTTCCTGATCGCCTTGTTTGTTGTAAATGGCAGCGTCCGCAGCATTCCTTTTAGCGCAGTGGAACTTGTGCCTGGCAGCATAAGGCTTGCTGGCTCAGATCCTAAGCATGACCTGCCTGAGGTTTGCATGTCCTCCCAGTGCATGCGTGGTTTTCCTCCCAATGCTCCGGTTTCCTCCCACACTCCAACGGATTTGAGGGTTCGCTGCTCGCTATCCCTTGAGGAAAGCTTTTTAAAAAAAAAGAAATGGGAGTCGCCTTGGTGTCCCGCCTATGGTCGCTTTAATAAGACAACGACCAGTCCTCTGGAAGGGGTTCCTGCATTCAAGGGCCCCGCTACCAAAGACAGCGGCGCTGCTAAGGTCGCTCTTCCTGGTGACAGGCTCTGCTCTGCGGCCAGCCCTGACGTTCGCCATGGCGGCGCAATATCTGTCTGAGCTTATGACGGAGCTCCAGAATCTTCTGGACTGCGGCCGCCTGCTGGATACGCCACAGAGGGCTGACTTTGTGCTCCGAGGTCTCAAGTAGCTTGGTGATGCGGCCGTTGATTTACTGCCTATGTGATCCAGGGTAGCGGTGTTGCTGTATCCTCAGATGGGTACTCTGGTTGCGTTTTTGGTCCGGTGACCATGCTTCCAGAAAAGGTCTCGCAGACCTTCCTTTTCAGGGTGAACGTCTATTCGGTCCATGACTGGGTGAGATCATTAAAGATTTCACAGGAGGTAAGTGCCTTCCTCCCAGAGCCCCGGAGGCGGGAGTTTTCGGCGTAGACAGGGGCCCCCTACCTCGGGTCAGAACAGGTTTTTTTGGCGCCCCGGGCGTAGCGGGTAAAAAGACTTGCTCCGGTAAGGTCGCTGCAGGGGCTGGGTGCCGGCAGTGGCAGCGCAAAACCAACAAGGCGGAGGACAAACCTCCTCAGCCTGATGGGTTGCCTCCGCCCAGGCTTCGGGTGGGGGACGTTTCTGAGTTCAACACTCTGCCACCAATCAGGTTCTTCCCTTCGACTTAGGGCTCCCGCAGGCACGCCGGGAGGCCCTCGTTGGGGCTGTACAAGCACTCGAACCAAGGGGTGATCGTGCCAGTGCCTCCAGCGCGAGGCTTTGAGGATTTTTTACTCACATCCGTTTGTGGTCCCCAAAAAAAAGGGGGTGGGGGGTCCGGCCAGTACTGGACCTGAAGGCCCTGAACCGGTATGTTAGGGCGCGGAAATTCCGGATGGATTCTATCCACTCGGTTGTAGCCGCCCTCCATCAGGGGGAATTTCTGGCGTCTCTAGACATCAGGGATGTGTACCTCCATGTACATATTTGTCCACGACTTCAGCGTTTCTTTCGCTTTGCAGGGGAGACCTCCATTTTTAATTCGTGGCACTCCCTTTCGGTCTAGTCTCAGACCTCGAGTTTTTTTCACAAAACTGGTGACTCCGGTATGGCGTTACTGCGACAGAGAGGCATTGCGGTAGTAGCCTACCTGGATGACTTGCTCCTGCGAGCGGAATGCACCTCGGCTCGGGAAGAGAAAGTGAGGATCACAATGACCTCGCTGCAGGACTTCGGCTGGTTGCTCAACCTGAAGAAGTCGACGGTGTCTCTATCCCGTCGCCTGGAGTATCTGGGCCTGTTCCTGGACTCTGAGCAGGCAAAAGGTTTTTCCTTCCTCCAGCCAAGTTGCGGTCACTGCAGTCGGCAGTGAAAATTTTCCTCTCGCACCGACGGTCTTCCTTACGTGGAGGGCTGGGGCTCATGGTCTCGACTTTAGAGGCGATACCATACGCCCAGAGTCACACTCGTCTCCTTCAACGAGCAATTTTGGCTCGGTGGGACAGATCCCCTCGGTCCTTGGACCTTCTGATCCGTCCGAGCTCCCAGACCAGGGCGTCTCTGACCTATGGTTCCGGGACTCAGCGTTGATTCAGGGGAAGTCGTTCCTGCCCCTTCAGTGGGTGATCATTGCCACGGATGATAGTCCTTTGGAATGGGGTGGGGTCCTGGGATAGCTGTCTGCCCAGGGCCGTTGGTCGGCACAAGAGGCTCGCCTCCCCATCAATGTACTGGAGCTGAGAGCAATCAGATTGTGCTTTTTTCTCTGGATGAGATAGCAGTGGCGTATGTGAACCATCAGGGCGGCACAAGGAGTCCAGCAGCTACGGCGGAGGCAGCTATGGTACTGCGTTGGGCGGAACGTCATGTTACGGCAATCTCCACCGTTTACTTTCCAGGTGTGGAGAACTGGCAGGCGGACTTTCTCAGTCGCCAGACGCTGGACCAGGGAGAGTGGTCTTTCCACCTGGAGGTGTTCAATCAAAAATTGCCGCAGATGGGGGACGCCGGACGTGGATCTCATGGCGTCCCGGTTCAATCACAAGGTGGAAACCTTTGTGTCCAGAACGTAGGATCCGTTGGCAGTGGCCACGGACGCTCTGCTGGCCCCCTGGGGCCGTTACCGCCTTCTGTACGCTTTCCCTCTGATAAAACTGCTTCCACGATTGATACGCAGGATAGTGACGGAGGGGATACCAATAATCCTGGTGGCTCCAGATTGGCCTCGGCGCACTTTATATGCCGACGTGGTGCAAATGGTGGCAGACGCCCCTTGGCGGCTCCCACTGCGAGACGATTTTCTGTCTCGGGGACCCATATTGCACCCTGCTTTACCCTCGCCGGCTTTGACGGCTTGGCTTTTGAGTCCCAGGTGCTAAGAGATAGGGGAGTCGCCGACTCCGTGATCCGTACTTTGTTAAAAGCTCGCAAGTGTACTTCTCGCAAGATTTATCTCCGCACCTGGAAGGCTTATATTGCTTGGGGCGAGGCGGAGGGTCATAACCCTCACTCTTATGTCGTGTCCAGGGTCCTGACTTTTTTACAACAGGGCCTGAACAAAAAACTGGCTTTGAGTACTCTCAAGGGCCAGATATTGGCTCTGGCGATTCTCTTTCAGAGACCTTTAGCTTCGCACTCGTTGATTCGTACCTTTGTGCAAGGTGTGCGACACGTGGCGCCTCGGGTGAAGGTTCTGCTGGCTCCGTGGGATATGAATTTGGTGCTTTCTGTTCTTCAGAAACCACCTTATGAGAATATCAGGGAGATTTCTTTGTCATTGCTGTCGCAGAAGTTGCCTTTTTAGTTGCCATCACTTCCGCCAGACGGGTGTCTGAATTAGCAGCACTATCGTGCAAATCTCCCTACTTAGTCATACATAAGGATAAGGCGGTCTTGCGACCTTCTCCTTCCTTCCTTCCTTCCTTCCGAAGGTGGTTTCATCCTTTCACATTAATGAAGATATTGTTCTTCCTTCATTATGCCCTCGTCCATCGCACCCAAAGGAGTTTGAGTTGCATGCTTTGGACGTAGTGAGGGCCTTATGAGTGTACTTGGCTGCTACTTCTTCTTTTAAAAAAGCTGATGCTTTGTTTGTGTTGCCAGAAGGCCCGCACAAAGGGTTGGCGGCCTTGTCGGCTACGATTTCTCGTTGGATCAGACAGACCGTGACCCATGCATATTCTGTTCGGGGCAAGGTTCCCCCTTTTCTGGTCACGGCTCATTCTACCCGGGCTGTTAGCACTTCCTGGGCTTTCAGACACCAGGCCTCGGTGTCACAGGTGTGCAAGGCGGACACTTGGGCCTCGGTTCACACTTTCACTAAGTCTATAAAGTTGATGTGTTTGCATCTTCGGATGCTGCTTTTGGCCGCAAAGTGTTGCAGGCGGCAGTGTAGGCGCGTCTGGCGCCTCCTTAGAGGTTCAGTTGGGTACTGTTGTTAGCATTTACCCACCCCTCTTTTGACACAGCTTGGGGACGTCCCCACAGGTCGTGATGAGCTGCGTCTGTCAGTGAACGATAGGAGAAAAAGGGATTTTATTAAAACTTACCATAAAATCCTTTTCTCTGAGTTCACTGACAGACGCAGCACCCACCCCTCGGTGCTCTGTTCTGGTACGGCTTGTGTACGAACTGAAGAGCTATGCTATGAGGGGGTTCATGTAGGAAGAGAGGACGGCCCCCATGGGAGGGGCCAGCTGTTTCTTTTCCCTGCCTAGTTAACTCCTAGTGAGACCAGCATAAAACCCCACACGTCATGATGAGCTGCGTCTGTCAGTGAACTCAGAGAAAAGGATTTTACGGTAAGTTTTAATAAAAATTTTTATCAGTGTCATTGTCTCAGGGATAAGGGGAATGTTTTTTTTTTTTTAATTGTTCATGAAGTCAGGGCTTACAATGTAATCTTGTATAACATCATTACATCAGAAGGGCATGTTGGGTATAAAATAGCTGATTGAAACGAAGGGTATACATTGACAATGAGTTTATTTGATGGAAACATGTGGGCCCATTTGGTAACCTCGGTGTTTGGGTTGAGTGGGGCTGTGAATCAGGGATGTGGTACATCAATCACATGTCTCGTCCTCTGAAAGCCATCTATCCCAAACTCTGGAGTATTTGAGGGGGCAACCTCTGTTTTTATATATTATTTTCTTATACGGTAGAGTGGCATTGACTTCTCCCTTCCATTCCTGGATAGTGGGGGGTTGGGCCCTCATCCAGTTCTGAGTGACTGTTTTCCTGGCCGTAAATAACATTTCATTAAGAAATATAATCAGGAATTTATCAATCTCCGGATCTGGATGTAGGCCGAGTATGCACAGCTTTGGGTCGAGAGAGACCGGTGACCCCATTACATCATGTAAGAAGCGGACAATCTGAATCCAATATGTCTGTATGTTTGGACAGGACCATATCATGTGGAAGAAAGTGCCCATTATAGAATTGCACAGTGGGCACCGTGGACTGTGGGTTGGCTGAAACCGGGCAAGTTTTTCATGACTAGGGTAATCCCGATAAAGCCTGCGCCCTACAATAAACTTATACTACAAATAAAGAGACACCACACTAGCTGGGGTAAAATGTATCTGCTAGGCCATTTATTTAACAAAACAAATCTTATTAACATGTTTAACAAATGTATACCATATACTTATTGTGCAAGTTGCTGATCTTAGGAGGCCCCCCCATAATCTCGTCATTTAGTATCTGCCCCGAGTCTAAAACTTCCTAGCCGCACTACACCAGCTCGGGGACACCATCTTCTGGCAGATACTTCTACTTTCCGCTTCCCAGTTAAACCAAGTTAACTGAGCAAAACCACCGAGGACTCCATACCTGAGATGGATCCTTACACTGCACAACTAAAGATCTGACAGGCCTCCGAAGACCCCAACCGCTACCAAACCAGAAATACTCCAAATTTAAAGGGAGGGTGGGAATCGTTCACCGCCGTGGGCCCGTCTGGCGCCGTTTGGTCCCCATCCACCTAAATATACCAGTCCCGCCCCTATGTGACAGCCCTCCTCTGCTCATCTAAGCTGGCTAATGTTAACCCCCTGGTGCCCAGGCCTCAGGTCCCCTGTCATGCGGCCCTCCATTATATATTTTTTTTTTTTACTGCGGGCCTCTCTTTACTAGGGTAAACCCGATAAAGCCTGCACCCTACAATAAACGTATACTACAAATAAAGAGACACCACACTAGCTAGGGGAAAAATTTGTCCACTAGGCGATTTATTTAACAAAATAAATCTTATTAACATGTTTAACAAATGTATACCATATACTTATTGTGCAAGTTGCTGGTCTTAGGAGGCCCCCATAATCTCGTCATTTAGTATCTACCCCGACTCTAAAACTTCCCAGCAGCACTACACTGGTTCGGGGACACCATCTTTTGGCAGATACTTCCACTTTCTGCTTCCCAGTTAAACCAAGTTAACTGAGCAAAACCACAGAGGACTCCATACCTAAGAT
Source organism: Glandirana rugosa (assembly GCA_018402905.1). Lineage (NCBI taxonomy): Eukaryota > Metazoa > Chordata > Amphibia > Anura > Ranidae > Glandirana > Glandirana rugosa. The sequence continues at coordinate 85,923 of BLSH010391295.1, read as the reverse complement.
GGATCCTTACACTGCACAACTAAAGATCTAACAGGCCTCCGAAGACCCCAACCGCCACTGCTCACAGGTGTAAAACCTTACACCTGTGAACTCCTCCAAACGCACAGTGCTCGCTGGATCCCGTCCTGGAGCCCCAGGCTCCACAAATCAGTGCCAATGGCGCTCAGATAAATGCCATCCCCGCGCAGGAGCCGCCCCATGTAACCGTTGCAGAAACATATAACTAATGTTTGCGTTTTAGCACTGATTCATCCAAACCCCACCTGGCGGCCTTGGTGGCTGCCCCGATGCGGAAGGATTGGGACGAGAAACTCCCTGTGGCGAATACTGCCGCCCCCAAACACCGCCGAAAGACCGCGTTGAATTGATATATTGACAAGGCCGTACCATCCTCGTGTATCAGGAATGAACCACCCCCTTCGGGGCGGCACCGAAGAAACTCTGCCACAGCTGCAACAGGGCAAATGGGAGAACCCAAAATGGGAAAAGGCCTAACATAGGAACCTTTTCCAACCTGACCTGTCGCAGCTGACATCCTCTGCCAGCAGACCCCCCGTGCCATACTTTTACCCGGCTAACCAGTTCCCCCACTCAGAAAGCCCCAAAGAACGCCAGGCAGAATGCTGTATGGAACAACAGTGCCTCGTACTGCGATAAGCACACCCTGCCCACCTGGCCCAGTAACCGCTGAAGCATGCCCTGTGATCAAGTCTGAAGTGACGAAACGTTGGGGCGTGGCTACACGGCAACCCGAGGAGAGCTGATGCATCAGGCACACCAGAGGCTAGTACGCTCGCTAAGGAGAGGAGATGAGCGAGGAACAGCTGACTGGTAGATGTCTCTGCTTTTTCACACTGCAAATGATTTTATGGTTTGATGTAAGCGCAATTTTATCCTTTTAAATAAATTCACCTGCTTAAAGAGATACACTATGAGGAATCTTCTCTGTTTCTTATGAGTGATACATGGGGGATCGATTGTTCCTTGGAAGTGTGGACCTCATTTAAGGGATATTTGGCTGAGGTTTTCTCTGATATACAGGCGATTTTAATCCAGACATCTGGTAAGCCTCTGGTGTGATCACCTGCATGTGGTCTTTTTTGGTGATGGAAACAAGTATGAAGGATTGATGCTGCACACTTAAAGGAGGACTGTTTATGGACACTTTTATTGTCGCAATTTTGCACCAGTTTGTCTTGCACATATAGTTTGCACTGGCATTTTTGCTGCGACTTTGCATGAACTTTTTGCACATTATTGCATTATTTGCACTATGGTTTATTGATTTATTTATTGATTATAGCGCTGCTTTTTACTATGATTTAATATAGTGAATGTTTACAGTGATTTAATTTTAGAGCAGCAGCTAGGTATTTATCTATACATATTTATATATATTTATTACACAAGAGTTTCACTATTAAGAAAATAATTTTAGCGCAGTGTTTTAATTGTTTATAACCGCTGAAGCATGTCAAAGGTGATTGGTCGGCGACCATCCGGCCTATGGTATCCCCTCCTGTACCCCTTTAATACCTGTCATACCAGAAAACCTTTTGTCATGTCTGGGACACCCCGTAGCTTGAATGAGAAGGCCAAACCGGAGAGCTTTCGATTCAAGGCCGAAACCGATACCCCCCGTTCAAAGTTCAAACCAGTGAAATACAGTAATAATGAACCAGGCTCCACACCCCCAACTTGACTCCCGTCTCCTGCAACAGCAACCTCCACTCCTGCCATACCCTGGCATAAGATGCCCATGTACTCTCACTCACCGACCTCCTGATTAAACCCGCGGCGACTCCAAGGCGATCTGCCACAGCTCCTCTGGACAGGGCACTCCACGTTGCTCCGCTCCCGGCGCCAACTCCTGTAACCTGTCCAGCTGAAACCAAGACAATGCATCCGCCAATGCGTTAGTAGTCCCTGGCAAATGAACCGCATATAAAAACACATTCATTTGTAAGTAACGCAACACCAGATGACGGAGCAACCGAACCACTGGCGGGGACGCTGCCGACAAACGATTAATCACCTGGACCATCCCCATGTTGTCGCAATGTAGGCAAACCTTTTTCTTGCTAAAGGAGTCACCCCAGACTTCCACTGCCACAAGAACCGGAAATAATTCCAGTAAAACCAGGTTCTTACAAAACCCCGCCTCCCGCCATTGTTCTGGCCAGCGCTCCCCACTCCACCTGCCCCCCAAAAACGCACTATACCCCGTGGCACCCGCCGCATCCGTGTACAATTCCAGGTCAAAACTACTGACCGGGCCCTGCTGCCAGAACGAGCGGCCATTGAAACTCTGAAGGAAGTTATCCCAAACCCGCAAGTCCGCCCGGTGCTCGCTACTCAACGTCACAAAGTTGAGTGCAGTAGCCGACAACAACCTGTGACAAAAAATCCACCCCATAGGCAAAATGCGACAGGCAAAATTCAATTTGCCAAGTAGCGACTGCAGGGCCCGCCATTGGATGGTATGCCTTCGGATCACCCCCAGAATCGCCTCCCACAGGGAAAGCAACTTATCGTCGGGTAACCGGCATTCCATAGCCCGTGAATCGATCATGATACCTAGGAAAGTAATTTGTGAGGACGGACCTTCCGTCTTATCCCCCACCAGAGGGATGCCAAAGCGTTCCGCGATATGTTGCACCGTGGCCAACAGAATCCGGCACAAGTTGAATTCTGAAGGGCCAATACATAAGAAGTTGTCCAGATAGTGGATGACTGAGTTAACCCCTGACACCTCACGAACCACCCATTCCACGAAGGAACTAAATTGTTCAAACAACACGCAGGAAATGGAGCAACCCATGGGGAGGCAACGGTCCACGTAAAAGTTGTCCATCCACCTACAGCCTACGAGATGAAAACTGTCTGGGTGTACCGGGAGGAGGTGAAAGGCCGCCTCTATGTCCGTTTTGGCCATGAGCGAGCCACGGCCGTAACGTCGGATCCAACCTATCGTGGCATCGAAAGAGGTGTATGACAGCGTACACGCCTATGGATCGATAGCATCGTTGACCGAACCCCCCTTCGGGAACGACAGGTGGTGAATCAGGCGGAACTTCCCGGGTTCCTTCTTGGGAACCACCCCCAAGGGGGAAACCACCAAATTACCGAGGGGGGTTCGGCAAAGGGGCTCGCCATGCAGCCCAAAGCCACTTCCTTGGCGAGTTTCTCTGATACCGCCTCGGGATGCTGCCGACCCGAGCTCAAGTTGTCTGCGAAGGGCGAGATAACTGTCAAGGAACAAGGGATAACAAACCCAACCGTAAAGCCCTCCTCCAACAGCCGCCCGATCTGGATACCTACTTAGAAAGGGACGCTTCCTTAGAACCCTCACCAGAGTCGTCCCTCTTTGCCGCAACATCGCCGGGATGTCCCTTGACCTGTTTAAGACAATGGGACAGCGCGTGAGTACCACCGCATTCATGTCGGAATCGGCAGTTCGCTCCGAACTCCAACCTCCCTCATTGAACTGCCAACACAACCCCTTACGCTTAACGGCCGGCTGTCCCGGGGTACCCGCACCACCGCCCCCCCCTGAAAAAACTGTGAGGAAACTGACCTTTCTGACGTCATAAGCTTCATCCAGAGGCTGATGTCTTTGTGGTCCCAACACAAAGACTGGCGCAGAGCTTTCTGCTGCTGCTCATCATACCGCAGCCAAGCCATGCCCCCATACACCCTATGGGCCTCACTGATGGCGTCCAGATAACAAAAAAGGGGGGAACAGCACTCTGGCTGTTTTTTCCCTATGACGCTGGCCAATAAAATCAAACCAGCATGTATTGATCTTTTTGCTTCTGTCAGTGGGATGTTGTCTTCAACCACAGATCACAATACCGATGTCAACTATTATATTAAATTATATTATATATTATAATTATAATTCTATTATATATATTATAAAATATTATATATTTTATATAATTTTTCTTTTTGTTTTTTACAGGACAATGCCTTATAAATTTACATCTACTGAATTTCTACCACAATTTATTGAAGAGTACAGAGAATTGTCCTGCTTATGGGATGTGAGGTCAAAGGATTATTCGAATCGTTATAAGCGTGATGAGGCGATAAAAGAACTAAAAGAATTATGTAAAGAGGTTTGTGTTGATCCCACAAAATTCACACAAAAGATTGCCAACTTTCGCACGGTTTTTAAGGAGTACAAAAAAAATACAAGCCTCCAAAAAATCTGGTGCAGGAGCTGATGACGTGTATGTGCCACGTTTGTGGTACTTCAAATACCTGATGTTTCTAGCTGGCTCAGATGATACCAGAGAATCCCATTGCACTCTTCAACCAAGTGGTGCATCTGACTCAAGTGCATTATCCAAAACAGAGGGAATGTCACAGGCACAGACACAGGTAAATTCTTATTGTATGATATGCTATATTATTTATTGAATCAACATAGTAGTGTATTATGTCTGCACTACTGTACTTTTTGCATACATATTTCTAAAAATAACGTAAGTAAACACACAACATTTAAATCACTTTGTATATCTAACATAGCATTTGACCTGGTGTTCTTGGTTCATCCCTTTCTTCCACTGTCCCCAATACATCTTCTGTGAGAACATTGGATAGAGCACGAGGTGCACATGCTCAGTTTTGGTGAGTATTACTAGAGAATTGTTTTTTGGGGGGTGGGAGAGTGCATGTGCTCAGCATTGTCCATATAGTGGGTCAGGGTACCTGCTGTCTGTTTGCTAAGTCAGGTGAGGATGTAAACCCCCCCTCCAAGCTTTAACCAGACACTGGACACTATAGAAATGACAAGACTGCTATAGACCGCTGATGCAAATAAGTATGTAGTAGTATATATTTACTAAACTAATAACATTTCAATGTTCTGTGTACTGTGGGAGACCAGATATAGTGAATGCAGACTCAAGGGTTACTACATTACACTGTTTAACTCAGTCAAAAGAATTACTATACACTAGAAAAAGAGGACCCTCACCATGCTAAAATTCAAAGGATTAGTACTTCAGGGGACATTTCCTCTCTCCAATCCTATTACTTATTTTTATAAAGTGAAACCCATGTACATATGACTATATGCAGTCCTGCCATGCAACTGCACCCCTGCCTACAAAATATTGTTTATAATTTTCTCTATTTTGACGTGCATTGGCAGTTGGGAGCTTAGGCCTTGCAGGAGCTAGATTTTGTAAACCAGTACTATCATTTCGCCAGTCACCTGGCACAATTGTCCCACTGGCAATGTCTTCCATGTCAACTTCTGATAATGGCATATATGACACGGTTGTGCGTTGTAAAAAATTGTGTATCATACAGAAGCGCTCAGTGATAAGGCCCACTTTTTCCACTGCCACACTGATAGCAGTGTGGAAGATTCGGAATCTGCTGGCCATGATACAGAATGCATTTTCAACCAGCCGTCTTGCCCTTGACTGGCGGTAATTAAAAATTTTCTGTGCAGGTATTACATTGCGCTTGGGATAAGGTTTTAAAACATGTAGTCCTTCAATAGTCTCACTTGAACATGGAAGCTACAAAACACCTTCTTTCATTCTGGAATGCACTCTGCTCTATTACTCTTCCATCAGAGTTTCTTCCGTTTTTTCCTATGTCTAGGTAGATAAATTTGTATTTTGCATTTACGATCGCCATTAATATAATGCTGAAGAACCCTTTGTAGTTGTAAATGTATGATCCTGAATTGGCTGGTGGGGTAATTATTACGTGTTTCCCATCAATTGCGCCCCCACAATTAGGGAAATTCCACATATCCTAGAATTCATTAGCAAGTTCTTTCCATTCCTGGGAATTTGTGGGAAACTGTTGGCAGAAAATAGACAGTAAATATTTTCTATTGGAAATTATTTTCAAGCTTTTATTTTTTACTATAGGATAATCCCAGTAGCACAGCAGCCCGGACCTTCAGGTCTGAGGACTCTAAGAAGAAACAAAGAAAGAATTTGGATTACGATATTGCTAGTTTGCTGAAGGATGTATTGTCTGTTATGCAACAAAAAGATGATGAATGTGATGCTGTGGGTTACCTTGTTGCACACAAGTTACATAGGATGTCCATGCAACAGCGAGACATATTTGAATTTTTACTTCATAAAATTATTGCCATTGGACTTAAGGGACATCTTACACCAAAAACAGATCTTGTGGGGTATCAGGGATGTACATTCTCAACCGCCTGTACCATCTGGCCAGGTCTGGCAGAGGAGTAATATGTCCCAACCTCAAGCAACCTCGAGCTGGGTTCTGCATGAACAACCAAATCAAAGTTCTTGGTTTCATGATTCTCAATTCACAAATCTGTAAATAAAACTTTTCTTTATGTTGTTTAATGTTCTTGTTCTTGTTGTGCATCTAAAGGTCATTGATAAATAATGATTTTGCTCAATAAAATAATATATTCTGTTTCAAATGTCTTTGTTTTTTTACATCAAGATCTGTTTTTTCTTATTAGAATTAACAAAATATTTAACAATTTTATACACAATGCTGACTTTTATATAATTTATATATTTAAACTCAATTTTATATACAGTGGGTACCGAAAGTATTCAGACCCCCTTAAATTTTTCACTCTTTGTTATATTGCAGCCATTTGCTAAAATCATTTAAATTCATTTTTTCCCTCATTAATGTACACACAGCACCCCATATTGACAGAAAAACATAGAATTGTTGACATTTTTGCACATTTATTAAAAAAGAAAAAATGAAATATCACATGGTCCTAAGTATTCAGACCCTTTGCTGTGACATTCATATATTTAACTCAGGTGTAGTGTTGAGCGAACCCGGACTGTAAAGTTTGGGTCCGTACCGAACTTTTGGGTGTCCGGGACCCGGACCCGAACCCGGACTTTTCAAAAAAAGTCCGGGTTCGGGTCCGGGGTTCTGGTATTTTATTCCATATGTTGAGAAGCTGCCAAGGGCAGCCAATCAACAAGTGTTTCACTGGTTTTCCCTAGAAGCCATCACAGCCATGCCTACTAATGGCATGGCTGTGATTGGCCAGTGCACCATGTGACCCAGCCTCTATGTGGGGCTGGAGTCACCGTGCTGCATGTCATATGCTCTCTGGATAGTTTAGGGAGAGGATGCTGCTGGCTCTGTTAGGGACAGATTGCAGAACATCTCATCCTGCATTACTGAGGACTAGGGAGAGATACTAGTACTGCTGCTTTGAGGGAGGGAGAGATACTAGTGGTGGTGCTTTGAGAGACAGATTTCACATTTCATCCTGCTGCACAGAACGATCTGACTGGACTAGGGAGAGATACTAGTACTGCTGCTTTGAGAGACAGATTTCATACCTCATCCTGCTGCACAGAACAATCTGATTGTGGACTAGGGAGAGATAATAGTACTGGTGCTTTGAGGGAGGGAGAGATACTAGTACTGGTGCTTTGAGAGACAGATTTCACACCTCATCCTGCTGCACAGAACGATCTGACTGGACTAGGGAGAGATACTGGTACTGGTGCTTTGAGGGAGGGAGAGATACTAGTACTGGTGCTTTGAGAGACAGATTTCACACCTCATCCTGCTGCACAGAACGATCTGACTGGACTAGGGAGAGATACTAGTACTGGTGCTTTGAGAGACAGATTTTACACCTCACCCTGCTGCACAGAAAGATCTGACTGGACTAGGTAGAGTCTGTTGCTTTAAGGGAAAGATTATTCTTCTAAAACCATCTCCAAGTTGTACAGTGAAAGGTTCCAGCTGTTGCTTTAAGGGAAAGATTCGTTTTCTAAAAGCATCAAGTTTTACAGGGAAAGGTTCCAGCTGTTGCTTTAAGGGAAAGATTAGTGTTCTAAAATCATCATCAAAGTGTGTGTGAAAACCCCTATATAAGCCACAGGGAAGCCGGATCAGGTCAGTCTAGAAAGACACGTCGTCCCACTCCAC
>BLSH010391295.1:14654-28001 GCA_018402905.1 Glandirana rugosa | reverse complement strand
AACGTCACTGAGCCGCCCGGAGAGTTGCTCGCTCAGATTGTCACTCTCCGGCCGGCAGGCTCTGTGACAGCCAGGAGGACTCCACAGCACGAGTGAGAACAAGGAGTCTCACTCGGCTCTGCGCGGCGTACCCCCTGCCCGTGGTGCTCGTACCCCAAGGGGTACGCGTACCACGGGTTGAGAAACCCTGCTCTAGAAGACAGGGGGAAGTAACAGAGCAGTAGCCTGTGGGACACTGAGCAGCCCTCTTAGTTCTTTGGTTACTAAGATTAACCACTTGAGCTCCAGAAAATTCTATCCCCTTCATGACTAGGCCATTTTTTGCTATTCAGCACTGTGCTACTTTAACTGGCAATTGCACGGTCATGCAATGCTGTATGCCAGGGGTGCCAAACACCCTCTGATGTGGCCACAACCTCCTGCAAATTGTTGGTATGAAGCTGGTGCTAGAGGGAGCATGACTGCAGAGAGAGCAGAGCTGCATAAGCCAATGCTTCCTGTATAGTGCCGACCAATTTCACCCCACCTGGGACAGCAACAACTGGCAATGCTTGTAGCAAGGAAGAGTCCTCAGTGGAAGAATATTTATTATTAAAGGTCAGTTTATATTCTAAAATCACAGTGTATATATGGGCATATGTCTTCTGCAGTGGTCACTGGGCTGCTTTCAACTTGATCTGTAGGTGCACCACAGTGCACCTGCGGGTTACCTGCACTGAGCCATAGACTACTGTGATTATCTGGGGGTTTGGTGCGCTTTCTGAAAGTGCACCACGCCTGCAGGATATAATCAAAGTCTGTGGCAAAGTGCAGCTAACCCGCAGAAATGCCATAAGTGTGCTGCACTGCATCCACAGTGTGAGTAAACCACAGCATATCAGGCCTCTTTCACAAGATCGGCCCAATTGGATCCGCTTGTCCATTTTTCCGGGGGTCCCAGTCGGACCTTCCATTCACCTCTATGGAACGGCAGATGTAAACAGACTACCACTAAAAAAACAGAAAGAATCGTCCCCTTCCATCTGGGTATATTGGAGGGCCCATAGAGTAGAGTGGGCTGTGTCCGTGTCTGCTCTGCATATGCGGAGTGGACATGGACCTGTCATCCGCCCACTCCGCTCATTGTGGCCTGCGACTGATTACCAAGTCACTGAATTGGCCCTCGCTCTTCAAAAGGTTGGGCAACCCTTTTGTACCCAAATGAAACTCATATAATTTTTTTCACATAAATAGAGCTTTCTTTTGCTGATATTTGATCACGTCTGGATTTTTTATTGTCTATTATATCAATGGAAAAGGACCGAAAATTTTGAAAACACAAACAATATTTTTTACATTCTGCTATAACACAAATACAATTTAAAAAATATACTCTTTGGTTTGCCTGAAAGTCTGCACACTATGAGATATACAGTATACTGGAATTTGTATTTTTCTTTTCTATACTAGTAATCATGGTGATCAGTGACTTATAGAGGGACTGCAATAGTGTGGCGGCCAATCTGAGTCAAAATGACACCGGATATGAACTGACTAACTGAAACTGACATCACTAGTGACACTAATACAGTGATCCGTGATAACATTGTACACTGTCACTGTACTAATGACACTGGCTGGGCAGGGGTTAACATCTAGCGGTGATCAAGGGGTTAAGCGTGTGCCTAACAATGTGTAATGTGTGTAATATGTGCTGCTTATTACTAATATTGTCTTTGTTCTTTCTGTACAGAAATCTGATCAGCAGGTGTCAGCCCAGTCGATACAAATTTCATTTGAGTATAGTGTTACATGACCACACAATTGCCAATTAAAGTAGAATGTTGCTGAATAGCAAAAAATGGCCTTGGTCACGAAGGGGATAAAACCCTCCAGAGCTGAGGTGGTTAAATCTCCCTCTCCAGTATTTCTGGGACTCTAATGACCATCTTTCCATCATAACTGCACACAATGATCAATAAATGGAGCTCTCATGTTCCTCCACTGTCTCTGGAAGATGTGAATGTTGTAGTGGAGAAATTCCCTCCTTCCATTATATCTCTACCTGATAGATACAAATAAGTATTGCATTCATTTTATAAGTATATGGATTTTGTTTACCCTTGGTGGTTGAGGATTGCCTTGTAATCTGTATATCTTTTTTGTTTTTGTTTTTCAGGAATATTTCGATGTAAGTTCTGCAGATACAAATCCTCCTTTCTTGCTTGGAAAGATCTCCCACCCCCATAGTCCTGTAATCTGAATTAGCATATTTACTTATTTGATTGCCAATTACATCCGCCTAGATCTTGTTTTATAATTTTCTTCACTCTAGAAGTGATCTGGTCAGCTGTAAATCCCCCTGATCGCTTCTACAGTCCTTGGAGGTGGTGACTTCCCCTCCCCCAATGGTTTCTGGGCTTTCCTGCTTCTAATTGCTTCTGATTGGAGCATAGGACCACTTAAAGTGACATCAGTATGGAGATCTGGAGGGGTTTAGGGAACATTAGTTCTATGATCCACTCTGCAGTCACTGAACCCAGAAGATCTCTGCTCAGAGCACTTCCAGGTTCAGATCTGTCAGATCCTGGCAGGTAGTGTCTGGGTGAATAGCAAATGGACGACTCTTTCTCCCCAATTTGTACCAACACATCACATCTACTGTGCTCCAGTCTACAACTGAGTGTCACTCAGCCATTCATTGGAAGTTCTATAAATAAATAATTGGTGGATAGAAAACAGGATGGGATTTTTCTAGGTGCAAGTAAGTCGTTACACGAGCCAATATTAAAATGTAATATTTTTTTATTTACAAACTACGATTAAAAGAACATTAATATATTGGTTTAACCATATATTTATATTTAACGAGACAAAGCGTACATCACACTTGTATATTGTACTGCATGGCTTCTTCAGGAAAAGTGTAATGATAGTACTAGTAAGACAAAAGGATACACAATATAGATCACAAAAAATCTGAATCATGACAAGATATAAAGTGTAAATTAGACACTGTGGGGGGGGGGGGGGGGGTAAGGGGCCACAGACGCTATAAAGTCACATTTGGAGATTGTATGCCCATGGTTGCCTGATGGTTCAGCCTTGCTTAAACAGTGACTAATTTACATTTTATATCTTGTGATGATTTCTTCTGATCTATATTGTGCATCATTTTGTCTTACTAGTACTAGCAACACACTTTTCCTGAAGAAGCCAAGTTGGCGAAACATGTAGAATGAACTAGGATGCTTTGTCTCGTTGAATATGAATATATGGTTAAAACAATATATTAATGCTCTCTAAATCATATTTTGTAAATAAAAAATTATTAGGTTAGGTAACATTGGCTTGTGTAATGAATTGCTTACACCTAGAAAAATCCCATCCTGTTTTCTATCCACCAATTTTTTGATTTAAGGGATAATGATGCTAAATGGATATGCTTCTGACTTTATCCACAAAATCAAACATCTATAAATAAACAGAAGGTTTCCTCCACCTGAGGGAGTGAAAGGGATGGATAATGTCACAATCTCCACCTCAGTCTCTCAGAGGAAGCAAGGAAACCTTTATAGAATAAAGCCCCTTGTGTCCATTGTCTTATGTTCTGTGTATTTGTGAATGTTCTCAGGATCTCTTTTCTAGTAATCATGGAGCTCATGCTGCTCTTATATCTTATTCTTCTATTCAATGTATTACCATCCAATTCCCATCCTGAGATCAATATTAGATGACATATTCAGTAAATGGAGCTCTTCTATTTCTTCCCCATTTTCCATGTATAATATTTATTCTACTTTCTGTTGGTGAGAATGTTTTATACATTTATCTCTTTCTTTTTCTTTTTTCTGGGATACAATTACTCCAGTATTAGGTAAGTTGTCCAGTTACTGGACTTTAATGTTTTTCTTGTAAATCTCCCTCTCCAGTATTTCTGGGACTCTAATGTCCATCTTTCCATCATAACTGCACACAATGATCAATAAATGGAGCTCTCATGTTCCTCCTCTGTCTCTGGAAGATGTGAATGTTGTAGTGGAGAAATTCCCTCCTTCCATTATATCTCTACCTGATAAATACAAACAAGGGGTTGAACCCGTACACATCGAACTCTTGTGAGATGACATCAGATTAGCACAGATTTGTTGTCATTGTGTGAGAGATATTTGATGGAGCCGAGTTTTCCTTGCAGTTCAGGAATTTCAGAATTTCTATTACTGATAGGAAAAGTTGTATTACTCACTTGACAACAATGAGAGCCAATCAGATGTGCTACCTGCAAATGTTGAGAAGGAACCTGCTGATAGGAAGAGAGAGCAGAGTGACAAAAGATGACCCTTATAAACCACAGATTGCAGGAAAGAAAATGACTTGTTTCCCCCATCAACACAGTCAGTGTTAATGGTGGAATCCCTCCTGCGGAGCTATTGTGTTCTCCCAAAGGGAGAACATAGTGATTATTGCTAGCGTCTATAATAACCACTGGCAATAATCTTATGTGAAATCCAACATGCTGGTTGTACCCAATTTGATTGATCAATCAACTTGAATACATTCAGCCTGCCTATACATAGTTCAAATCTCAGCCGCACCCTGCTGAACCAGCCGAGATTCTAACCATCTGTAGCGCACCCCATTAAGGGCCACAAGTTACTAGGATCCCCCACTCTGCAGAGCCAGGCACACCAAATCTTCACAGGCACTCCAGAGACAGAGAACAGTCCCTAGCTTTGTGTTTGTGGTTTATTGATAATTAATAAACTTGGATAGGGATTGGAGATTATGGGATGATCACTTGACTTTAGAACAAACTTCAGGGACAACTCTTACTATATACAGTCCTATATATACTCCACTTCTTCCTCCAGCACTCACTTGGTTGCAGAAACCCACCTGGCACACTGTGTGAAAAATATGACAGTTACCCAGTCATATGAAGCAATAGGCCATTATAGGCAGGGACCCAGGGCCCTTGGGTGTGTATCAAAAAGTTCAGCATCCAGCTTGCATTACTCCTGTGACTACTCATCCCAGAACCACCTCTTCAGGCACTGCCAACCCACCTGACTGCAGTTGCCCCTTTCCCTAACCCTCCAGGCTAACTTCTCCCCAGAGTCCTTCAGACTGACACTTATCAACCCACCTGGCTGACCCTCCGGAAATCTCCCAGACATGCTGACTTGCCTCCTGCTGACCCTTCCTTGCCCCCGTGCCTCCAGGAAGGGATTCCTCAGTTTGTTTTAGGGGAAATCTTCCAGCACTCAAGTACCAGGCCTGAGGTCACCCCCCCCAGACTAGAGGCCACCCTCAAGGTCCACCGACAGCCTCCTCCGCACTCCATCTCCAATCTTTCTCCTGGCATGACATATGCCCATTTATGAGGTACACAGGCCCCCTGCCAGCTCCTTTCCACCAGGGATTGGCTGGGGACTTCCTAAATATTAGAAAAAAGAGGGGGGATCTGGTATGTAGTCAAGGGACAGAAACACAGAGCCAATGTTATGGCTTCTGTGCCAACTGGAGTGCGGATGGGGTGGAGCCCTACCCCAACGTTCCGCAGAACAATGCATGCACTATGAGAGGACAAGGGAAGGGAGAGAAGCCTAGAAAGTGTTCTGTTGGGGGATTTTGGAGGGCAAACAGCAGCTTCACCAAGGTAGCTAAAAATAATCTTTATTATAAACTTGAAAAAAGCACACAATGATAGGCAGACTAGACATTTAAAACTTTAAAAAGGACAACGTTGCCCCCAGCCAGTCACACCCAGTCACAAGGCCACAACAGATACTGTGCACAGTGGTAAGGGTAGATGCGCTGCTCCAGGACGGATGGAGGATTTTGAAAGGTAACACCTGTAGGGCCAGATTAGTAAGTGTCAGTGATCCAGCCTGGATCACTGACACTTACTAATTTGGCCCTACATGCAGGGGCGGCTGGTGTGTGAGGGGCGCTTGGGCGCCGCCTCCCCGCCGGCTAAAGAAGTAGAAAAAAAAAGTCAGCCCCGCCCCCCTCCAGGAGGCGCCGGTGCATTGACTTTCTTTTTTTTCCGGCTCCGGCTTCACATGACAGCCAAGTAGTGAGCCTATTGGTCGGCCATTAAAGCCTATGTGGGTGCGCTGAACAGGTGCACCCTGCATAGCTTGATTGGCTGCCCTGAGCCTCCGCTCAGTGTGATTGGATGCGGTGGCCGGGGGTGGGTCACTGTGGCAGCGGAGTTGACTTCCGTTCCCGCAGAGACCACGACCACCCGGGGACTGACAAGGGGGGACAGCATGCTCTCCATATGCCGAACTCTGCACACTCAGCGCGCTCTCCGTATGCCGAATCATTGCAACAATCCTGCCTGCTGGATGGGGTAAGTGCAGGGGGGACCTCTGCAATTTACCCCACCTGTGTCACTGGCTGCAAATTGCCCCCACCTGTGCCACTGGCTACATAACTGCCCCACCTGTGTCACTGACTGCAAACTGCCCCCACCTGTGTCACTGGCTACATAACTGCCCCCACCTGTGTCACTGGCTTCAAACTGCCCCCACCTGTGTCACTGGCTGCAAACTGCCCCCACCTGTGTTGCTGGCTGCAAACTGCCCCCACCTGTGTCACTGGCTGCAAACTGCCCCCACCTGTGTCACTGGCTGCAAACTGCCCCCACCTGTGTCACTGGCTGCAAACTGCCTCCACCTGTGTCACTGGCTGCATAACTGCCCCCACCTGTGTCACTGGCTGCATAACTGCCCCACCTGTGCCACTGGCTGCAAACTGCCCCCACCTGTGTCACTGGCTACATAACTGCCCCCACTTGTGTCACTGGCTGCATAACTGCCCCCACCTGTGTCACCCGCACTGCAAACTGCCCCACCTGTGTCACTGGCTACATAACTGCCCCCACTTGTGTCACTGTATACTGTGACCTGTGATGCTGAGCTGTATACTGTGACCTGTGATGCTGAGCTGTATACTGTGCCCTGCGATGCAGAGCTGTATACTGTGCCCTGTGATGCAGAGCTGTATACTGTGTCCTGTGATGCAGAGCTGTATACTGTGTCCTGTGATGCAGAGCTGTATACTGTGTCCTGTGATGCTGGGGCTGTATACTGTGTCCTGTGATGCTGGGGCTGTATCCTGTGTCCTGTGATGCTGAGCTGTATACTGTGTCCTGTGATGCTGAGCTGTATACTGTGTCCTGTGATGCTGAGCTTTATACTGTGTGCTGTGATGCCGAGCTGTATACTGTGCCCTGTGATGCAGAGCTGTATACTGTGTCCTGTGATGCCGAGCTGTATACTGTGTCCTGTGATGCTGAGCTGTATACTATGTCCTGTGATGCTAGGGCTGTATACTGTGTCCTGTGATGCTGGGGCTGTATACTGTGTCCTGTGATGCTGGGGCTGTATACTGTGTCCTGTGATGCTGAGCTGTATACTGTGTCCTGTGATGCTGAGCTGTATACTGTGTCCTGTGATGCTGAGCTGTGTACTCCTGACACAATATGTGGAATACAGGGGACAGAGTGGGTGGATTCTATAAGGGGTGGGGCTTATTAGAAGTAGGAGGGGTGAAAAGGAAAAGGGCCTGGCGCCCCCCCATCCAAAAACTTCAAAGAGCCTCCACTGCCTACATGGGAGCACCTTACAAAACAGCACTCAGCAACACTTATCCTGTGAGACAATATCCCTGTCACAATCTTCAAGAGCTGACCTCGAACCAGCAAAATGTTTGCGCGAACATTCGTACACCCGTAAAGTCTATGGGACCCGAACATGACAAATCAAAAGTGCTCATTTTAAAGGCTTATATGCAATGTATTGCCCTAAAAAATGTATGGGGACCCGGGTCCTGCCCTAGAGGACATGTATCAATGAAAAAAAAGTTTTTAAATCAATGTTTTTTCAGGAGCAGTGATTTTAATAATGCTTAAAGTGAAAATAAAATGAAAAATTCCTTTAAATATTGTGCCTGGGGGGTGTCCTTTGTCTGTCTGTAAAAGGGCGCATCTCTGTGAAGTGTAGAACATAGTCAGAGCAAAATGACATTTCCATAGGAAAAATTGTGGCTGTAATGTATTGTTGGCTCCCAGCAATGCACCAAAAAATCACTGAAAAAAAGCTCCCCCCAGTCCAAATCAGGCTCTTCGAGTCTGGTTTGGATATTAAGGGGAACCCCGCGCCAAATTTAAAAAAAATTGGCGTGGGGGGGTCCCCATGACATCCAAACCAGACCCTTATCTGAGCATGCAGCCCTAGTGACGAAAGTCCCCAGTCAAACAAGTGGTGAAAACTTGGGCCTTGGGTGCTGGCGGTGCCAGAACACTGTAATCCCTTGCACTTACTCTTGTTGGACGCAGGAACGGGCCCTGCTGTTTTAAATTTGTTTAAAAATTGTTAAGACATGCCCTTGTAAACCAGGGGCAGAAAAATTGGGCCTTGGGTGTTGGTGGTGCCCTAAATACAAAATATTGCTCTATATTATGGACAGGAGGAATAGGAGCAGTGGCAGTCTTCAAGGGATCCCAGATCCCTAGCAAACTTAATCAGTTGCATTAGCATCTGGGGCTTGATAGCTGCTGATTCATTTTTATAAATGTGAGCCTATCAACAGCGTCTGTGGACAGACGCACTCTTTAATCGGTTACGAACCCTCCAGCAGCGCTGAATGTCCGTTCAGAAAGCACGCTGGATGCAGGACAGGCCAGTAGCTCAATGGCATATTGAGCAAGTTCCGGCCAGTGGTCCATTCTTAAGACCCAGTAACTAAGTGGATGCTCAGTTGGAAAGGTCTGCAAGTCTGCTCTTGCCCCTATATATTCATGCACCATATAATGCAGACGCTGACGATGGTTTCTTGAACCTGGGTGCTGAGGACTGAACGACCGAAGCTTCAGAAACACGTTGTCCAGGACCAGCACCGGGACATGGTAACCTCCCAGGGTCTGGAAAGGCGTTGCATAAACTTTTCTTCAAGGTATCCTGAAAATGTTTCATCCTCTGCACCCTCTGCACAGGCAGGATGACTTCTGCAACTTTACCCTTGTAACGTGGCTCAAGAAGGGTTACCAGCCAGTAATGATCCCTCTCCTTGATACCACGAATCCTAGGGTCTTTTCACAGACTTTTCATAATCAGAAGCATAATGCAGCATAAGTTTGAGGAGGCTTGAGTGTCCTCTGGGTCACTGAGGATGACATTATCAGAAACGACCTCCTCCCAGCCACGTACAACTCCTTGGGTTTCTGGGGCCTGAAAACCATGATCTATTGAAGACTGCTGCGTATTATATTCCACATACATGCTGACACAATTCTCCTCCTCCTCCTGTGTGTTTGGCGACTTTGCAGGAATGCTCCTTGCATAAAGGGGGCCTTGAGAGGAAAGGAACTCCTCTTCCTCCCTCGGTTCTGCCTCAAGTGCCCTGTCCATAATTCCATGAAGTGTGTGCTCCAGAAGGAACATTAGTGGGACAGTGTCACTGATGCATGCCTTGTTGCTGCTCTCCATCCTAGTGGCCTCCTCAAATGGTAACAGGACAGTGCATGCATACTCGTCAATTTTTCAAACGCACACCTTTCTGGCAAAGTAAGGCCTGTGTAGGGGTGGGTGCTGCAGCGATTCCCAGCTGGATACTGGAAGTCAATCAAGTGTAAGTATTTGCCAGCACAAGGTTTCAGAGCCATTCAGGACCCCGTTTACATGCCTGATGAAGGGGTCCTGCGTGGCTCCGAAACGTTGCACTTGTGATGTGATCTTTCTTTGAATAAAGAACTTTTGGACGGTGATCCTTGGTGTGCTGGCGAGTACATACACTTAAGTGCATGCATACTGACGTGGCGAAAAAAAAGCCAAGGTCCCCTGAGCCTGTCCTGGTGCCATGCTCACAGAGGTACTCATTGATGGCCCTTTGCTGTGTGTGCAACTGCTGCAGCATTGCCAATGTTGAGTTCCACCTGGTGGGCATGCCACAAATGAAGCGGTTGTTGGGCAGGTTGAACTCCCGCCGGATGTCAGCCAGCTGGGCACTGGCATTGTATGAATGCCAGAAATGACCACAGACTTCTCCTGCCTGCCTCAGGATATCTGGTAAGCCTGGGTACCTGGTCAAGAAACGCTGCACCACCAAATTTAAGATGTGTGCCAAACATGGAACACGTGTCAATTGTCCCAGTCGGAGGGCAGAGAAAAGGTTGGTGCCATTGTAGCATACAACCATTTCTGGCTCAAGCTGCCGTGGCGTCAACCACCTCTGAGCCTGCCCCCGCAGAGCTGAAAGAATCTCTTCCCCAATGTGGCTCCTGTCCCCAAGACATACTAACTCAAGCACCGCATGGCATCTTTTAACCTGACTGCTTGCATAGCCCCTTGAACGCTTAGGGAGCACTGCAGGTTCAGAGGACAATTCTGCAGAAGAGGCCACAGAGGTAGAAGAAGAGTAAGGGGTGGAGGAGGCAAATGTGGCAAAATCACCACCAGCTTTTTGGAGGCGTGGTGGCGGAACTATTTCCAAAACTGAACCCTGTCCTGCATGCTTCCCAGCTGCCAGCAGATTTACCCAGTGCGCCATAAAGGAAAGGTAACGTCCCAGACCGTGCCTGCTGGACCATGAGTCAGCCGTAAAATGAATCCTGCTGCTGACCGCACTGTCCAACTAGGCCAAAACATTTCCTTCCACATGACGGTAGAGAGCTGGAATGGTTTTACATAAAAATAAATGTCTTTTGGGAACCTGCCACTGTGGGACAACACATTCCACAAATTCACGAAAGGGGGAAGAGTCTACCAGCTGAAAAGGCAGCAGTTGGACTGCTAGCAATTTGGCAAAGCTAGCATTAAGACGCTGAGCATGTGGATGGCTTGGACAGTATTTCTTTTTACGGTTCAGCAACTGGGGTAGGGATATTTGCCTGCTGAATTCCTCTGTGGATGTACTGCTAGCAGATTGGCTGCAAGTACTAGAGGTGGCACACATTGCTACTAGGGTTGAGCAGACACTTGGATGTTCGGGTTCGGCGGGTCCGGCCGAACTTCGCAAAAAAGTTCGGGTTCGGTACCGAACTTGTCCCGAACTTTACCCCGGACCCAATTGAAGTCAATGGGGACCCAAACTTTTCGGCACAAAAATGGCTGTAAAAAAGTCCTGGCAAGTGCTAGAGGGCTGCAAAAGGAAGTAAAATGGGGGTAAGAGTAGGACAAGTGCCCTACAAAAAATGGGGATAGGGAAAATAACTTAAAATCAAATAAAAAAATAAAAATGGAAAGGGAGGGTGGATGTGGTGTAGGAGCCGAGAGGTCGACTAGGCCGTGACCGTGGCAGTGTAGGTGGAAGTGGCGGTGGTGGAGGAGGAGGAGGAGGTAGCCAACACTTTTTGTTGTTTGTTTGCTTTTTTTTTCTAATTGGGGTACCCCCCAAAATATTGAGGCATATTCAAACCAACAAGTATACCAATGGCTATGTGAGGCCGGTCTAAATGTCTATTCTGCACAAGGTACATACAAGTCTTGTGGGATCCATGCCTGGTTCATTTTAATAAAGGTTAACTTGTCCACTTGGCTGTGGACAGGCGGCTGCGATTGTCTGTGATAACGCCCCCTGCGATGCTAAACACACATTCAGACAATACACTGGCTGCAGGGCAGGCCAGCACCTCCAAGGCATAAAGGGCAAGCTCAGGCCATGTGCCCAATTTGGAGACCCAGAAGTTGAATGGGGCAGACCCATCAGTCAGTACATGTAGGCATGTGCACACATACTTTTCCATCATGTTGCAGAAATGCTGCCTCCTGCTAAGACCTTGCCTATCAGCTGGTGGTGCTGTTTGTTGTGGCGGGCTGCTGACAAAGCTTTGCCACATTTCGGCCATGCTAACCCTGCCTTCTGAGGTGCTGGCGGTGCCACAGCTGCTTTGGCGGCCTCTTCCTCCTCCTCCTCTGCCTTCGCCTTGTGCTTCCACTGAGCCCCCGGTGTCATTTGGGAATGCCCTCAGCAGCGCGTCTACCAGCGTGCACTTGTAGTCGCGCATCTTCCTCTCACGCTCCAGTGAGGGAATTAAGGATGGCACATTGTCCTTGTAACGGGGATCCAGCAGGGGGGCCACCCAGTAATCAGAACAAGTTACAATGTGGGCAACTCAGCTGTCGTTGCACAGGCACTGCAGCATGTAGTCGGCCATGTGTGCCAGGCTGCCAAAGGGGCAAAGACAAGCTGTCCTCTGTGGGAGGTGTATCATCTGTGTCCTCCGTATCCCTCCAGCCACGCTCCAGTGATGCCCACTAGCTGCATTGGGTGCCACCCTGCTGCGGTTCCTCCTCCTCCTCCTCATGATCTTCCTTGTCCTCCTCATCCTCCAGAACTGTGCCCTGGATTCAATATTTTTACCTGGCCTATGCTGGTGCAGGAACCCACCCTCCGAGCCACTTGTGAATGACTGGCATGATAACCGTGGAAATTACCCCTCTTCCTCCTCCTCCTCCTCATCCTCCTGGCACTGGCCATGTTGGTGGAGTTTTCGAAACCCCGCAATATGGTACACAGGTCTCACATGGAGGCCCACTCATTGGTGGTGAAGCGGTGCTGTTCCGCAGAGCGACTGACCCGTGCATGCTGCAGCTGAAACTCCACTATTGCCTGCTGCTGCTCGCACAGTCTCTCCAGCATGTGCAAGGTGGAGTTCCACCTTGTGGGCACGTCGCATAGGAGGCGGTGAGCGGGAAGGCCGAAGTTCCACTGCAGCACAGACAGGCGAGCAGCAGCAGGGTGAGAACGCCGAAAGTGCGCACAGAAGGCCCGCACTTTCTGCAGCAGCTCTGACATATCCGGGTAGCTTTTTAGAAATTTCTGTACCACCAAATTCAGCACATGCGCCAGGCAAGGGATGTGCGTCAAACCGGCTAGGCCCAGAGCCGCTAGGAGATTTCACCCATTGTCGCACACCACCAGGCCGGGCTTGAGGCTCAGTGGCAACAACCACTCATCAGTCTGTTGTTCAATGCCCATCCACAGCTCCTGCGCAGTGTGGGGTTTATCCCCAAAACATATCAGTTTTAAAACAGCCTGCGTCCTCGACACCTACCCGTAACTTGTTGTCTGACTACTCACCAACAACGGTGACTCGGAGTTCGGGCCGGACCACCACACGCTGTTACCCACTTTAGAGGATCGCCGAGACCCGGATCGGCCAAACTGCGTGTAGGGAACGGACCGCGTACACGACTTAAACCACCATGTCTTTAAAGATTTTTCGATGGGCCTATACAGTCTCGACGACGTCTTTCACGCCCGGAAGACACGCGTGAAAGCCGCAAGAGTGGGACGACGACGAGCGGACAGACACGACGTCACCTTGAAGCCGGAAGGGCGAGTGGCGGAGGATACGCT
>BLSH010391295.1:0-14644 GCA_018402905.1 Glandirana rugosa | reverse complement strand
AGGCTGCATTTGGTGGGCACTGCATTGATGAGGCTGCATAAAGTGGGCACTGCACTGATGAGGCTGCATTTGGTGGGCACTGCACTGTGAGGCTGCATATGGTGGACACTGCACTGATGAGGCTATATTTGATGGGCACTGCACTGATGAGGCTGCATATGGTGGGCACTGCATTGATGAGGCTGCATATGGTGGGCATTGCATTGATGAAGCTGCATATGGTGGGCACTGCACTGATGAGGCTGCATATGGTGGGCATTGCACTGATGAGGCTGCATTTGGTGGGCACTGCACTGATGAGGCTGCATTTGGTGGGCACTGCACTGATGAGGCTGCATTTGGTGGGCACTGCACTGGTAGGCTTCATGTGTGTGCGCATGTGTCTACCGGTCTGCTAATTTTGTATTATGTGTGGGTGTCATTGTGTTCATTTGTGATTTTGTGTGTGTCTGTCATTGCAGCATGCACACATACCGTGATATTGCACACCAACAAAAACCATCACACACACACAGAAATTATCACAAACACATACGGACATTACACACGCACACAGAAACCGTGACACACAAACAATAACTTTCTCGAGACAGGGGTACTTAGAAATTTTTTTTAGACCTGCAGGGGTACTTCACCGTAAAAGGTTGAGAAACACTGCTATAGAGGACTGAATGGGGAATCCAGTAGAGATTGTGAGATCAGAAAATAGTCCAGCCTACTATACGAGTTGTGGGCGACTGAAAAGTGACTATAATCACGTTCCCCAGGATGTTGTACATGCCAAATATCTACTAAGTGTGCATTGTGGAGTAGGGATTTAATGCGTGTTAGGGAGGATGCAGGAAAAGAGGACTTACCCGATGAGGTGTCTGTAGGCGGTGAGAGGGACACATTGAGATCACCCCCAACAATGAAGCAGGGACCCCCAAAGGAGAGTAGTCTGGTGAGAGTGGCAGAGAGGAACTCCGCTTGAGTGACGTTAGGAACATAAATATTAGCTACTGTGTAAAGAAAATCATTTAGTTTTAGTTTAAGAAATATACACCTCCCCACCTCATCAGCAACAAAATCTAGAACTTCCGGGTTAAACGTTTCATGGAAAGCAATGGACACCCCTTTTGTTTTGGAGAGTGAGGCTAAGAAACCACTTATGATAGTATCTATTCCGCAGGTTGGGAACAGAGCTGGTGCAGAAATGAGTTTCTTGTAACAATAAAATACTAGATCGTAATTTATGAAAGTGGTATAAAACCTGGTTCCGCTTCTCTGGAATGTTAAAGCCCCTGCAATTATAGGAGGCCAAGTTAATCGGGCATAAGGGAGCCATGGGTTAAATGATAGAGGGTGTGTAACCCAATGAGTAGTATCTAGGGCACAAATATCCAACAAACCTAAGCAAAAGAGGAGATACGAAGGGGTAGAGAGAAAAAGGAGAGAGGGAGGAAGAGATTAGGAAGGAAAATAAAATAAAAGATAGAATGGTATACACGGGTCTCGGTCACCAAGATCCTAACAATGATAATTGTAGAGGTTGGCTTGGGTAAGCATAGTGGAGATCGAGACCAATAAACACTTAAGAACCAGGTAAGTAAAACAGCCACTAGGTGTCTCCAAATTGTGGAAGAGAACACCATAGTATATTGAAAATAATAAAACATTCTAAAACAAGAAATTGTGCCTTAAGGGCACTCTAATGACCTAGAGGGGGCCGAGGGGGTTGCATAAAGGGGCCCCTGGGTCCCCGCTCCACAGGGCAAATATCAACTGCAAAATGGTGGTTAAGCCAATCCAAAAAACTGTTAGTGAGAACAATCAGAGTTAGGTATGGTAGGGGCTTTGCTTCCTGAGGGAGGGGAGTCCCTAAAACAATTAGGTCCAACATGGTAGGGGTTTGTCAGACAGAGCGGATGGTGTCCCAGTGGGGTTTTGTATGTATCAGTCAAAATAGGGTGGGGCAAAACTTTGTTTGACGAACTTTGTATTGTCCATATTGAATGGCAAGATGACCTATAGGAAATCAGGTGGGGAAGAAACAAAACCAGACTGCTCCCAGGGCAGAGCAGCGGTATCAAAGTGAGGTAAGCAATCCAATGGGTCTGGAAACTGTTCAGTCGTTGGGGTCCTTGCGGGATGATGACCTGGAATCGTGTTTGTGGCCTTGGGACTGCCATTGTGGTAGAAACAGGAGGCCAGGGGTGGCCGGTTTGAATGGCCAGTCAGGCAGCGAAATCTGTGAAAGTTCCAGGGAGCTCAGGAATGTACCCAGTGTCCGTAAAATTGCAGTTTTTCCCTCATGAGGTAACATGACTCTGAGATGGAAAGGGAATTGCCACTGGTATTTTTTGTGGCGGGACTGTAGAAGCTGAGTCAGTGGTTTGAGGGCTTTTTTTTGGCGCAAGAGATCTGGGAGGAGCATCACAGGAGTTCTGTTGAAAAGGATGGTATTATCCTAAGTACTGGTTGCCCGCATAATTGCATCTTTAACTTTGAAAAAATGTACTCTGCACAGGGTGTCTCTGACAAAAGTGGGATCAGGTGCCTCGGTCCTATGAACCCGGTCTAGTTCAATATCCATCTCTTTAGGTTGTTGCAAAACCTGATTCCACCGACTCGGAAATGCCGCAGATGCGAATGTTATTGCCATGATTAAGATTTTCTATGTGGTCTTGTTGATAAGATAGTTATTGGAGCATCACAGTATGGTTATTAAGTATTTCTTCCTGAGATTAAACTGTGACCTGAAGGCTGTCGGTAGTGGCTTCTATGTCATCAAAACTGACCCCTAAGTCTCTTTTAAGTTCAGAGATCTCTTGCTTGTATGTTTTTTTGATTTTCTTATAATGTTCAAAGTCAGTTTTGTTGGGAAGAGATCTCACGTAACTGTGTAGAGATTTAATTTGGGTTTCCAGGTCCCATCCTTCTCTGGAACCCAGGGAGGCATTTGAATGACTCCTTGAACCCCTAGAGGGATGATCGGAGCCCTCCGGAGAGGTAAGTCTAGAGAGATAGCTCCCCTGCGTATCCATGGCTGAATCAGAGTGCGTAGGGGACGGAGGGGCTGATGCCATTTTGGAGCTGGGCTGGCGATGGGCTGCAGCTGCTGAGCAGGTGAAGAACTGTCCCAGATCACCCCTGTTAGGGAAATAACCCTTTCTGGCCGTTTTTTGGCCCTCCGTGCGCGTTTGCGAGCGTCCGCGCTAATGGCGCCAATAGCGGCCATTTAAGTGGACAGCACCAGGAAACAAGTGCTGTCCGTTCTACAGCGTGTTAGTGTGTTCCAGTGACCTGTTTTTCCAGTCCTCCTGTATCTGTGACCCGGCTTGCCTGACTTCTGATTGAACTCTGCCTGTACCGACCCTCTGCCTGTCTACGACCACGTCTCTGCCTAACCCTCTTGTACCTCAGGCGCCTGCCTGTTAACGACCCTGCCTGCACCCGACGACCCGCTTGCCTGCTCCCTTGTACCGAACTAGCCTGCCTAATACCGACCCGGCCTGCATCACCACTCTTCTGTCTGCACGAGCTCCTGGAGGATCCTCACAACACCATTTGCATCGGCACCAGCCCTCGTGCCCCCATGTGCTCTGGAAACTCCTGTCTCCTCTATCAGGGGTTCCCGAACCAGGGCCGTAAGAGAGGTTGCCCTGTGCACAATCAGACTCCACCAGGTATGTGACAGAAACGGACAGCCATGTCTGAGTCTGAGCAGGGGCCCTCTCCGCTGCATGGACTCTGTCAGCATTTGGACGGTCTCTCTCGAGCCGTGCATCACCTGCAAGCAGACTACACCCAGCTACAGACCCAGCTTCTGGAATATGCCTCTCTTGCCCCATCAGGGGCTTGTCTGCCTGCAATGGAACCCACAGTGCCCTTGCCAGAACAGTTCTCAGGGGACCGTAGGAAGTTCAAAGTGTTCCGTTGTGCCTGCAAACTTTATCTCAGCCTGCAGCCCCACACCTTCGCCCTGGAATCCACGAAGGTGTGGCTGGTGATTTCCTTACTTCGGGATGAGCCCCAATCATGGACCCACCAGCTCCTGGAGCAAGGGGTGCCTGAAGTGTCAGATTTAACCCGGTTCTTCCAAGCTATGGCTCAGCTGCATGAAGATCCGCATCAGGCGGCCACTGCCGAAGCCACACTCCATGCCCTCCAACAAGGCTGCCGTCTGGCGGAGGAGTATGCATCCGAGTTCAGGTGTTGGAGCTCCGACACGGCCTGGAATGAGGCTGCTCTGCGCCACCAGTTCCTGCGGGGCCTGGCCGACCCCCTGAAAGATGAGATGGACCGTTTGGGGGCGCCAGCCTCCCTGGAGAGGCTTATCGATCTGGCCATCGAGATCGGTCGGCGCCTTCGAGAACGCAGAGCGGAAAGGGCAAGGTGAACCTGCAACCGTCCTGGATGCTACCCCCCACAGGGGGACTGCCAAAGGGCACCCTGGCCGGCTCCATCATACCCACCTCTCCTCCTCCGAGGCTGCCTGAACCCCAGCAGCGGGGCCTGGCGCGCCCAGCACTGACCTCTGAAGAGAGCCAGCACCGAAAAAAACCTCAGCCACTGCCTCTACTGCGGAGAGCCAGGGCACTTTGTGCGCTCTTGCCCATCCAAATTGGGAAGATGCCTAGCCACCTCTCCTCAACCAGCAGCAGTCGGGATGGCTCACCTCACCCTCTCTCTGTGTCTACAGTTTCCTGGAGGAGCCGTTACCGTTCCTGCCATTGTAGACTCTGGTACCTGCAGCTGTTTCCTGGATTTGACTTTTGCTGCGCAACATGGGATACCCCTGCAACCCAAGACCCGCAGGATGGGGGTGCACCTGGCTGACGGTACATTCATAAAATCTGGTCCTTTCTGACTACTATGGTGCTGGGTGGCCATCAGGAGCTACTCACGCTAGATGCCATTGCCTCTCCCATCTTCCCTGTCATTCTAGGTCTGCCCTGGCTTCAGGCCCATAACCCCACCATTGACTGGTCCTCTCAGAGAGTTCAGTTCCAGTCCCCGTACTGCCACGAGCATTGCTTCCCCCGAGCTTCTGGAACAGACCCTGCTCTACTAACCCTGGATCTTGACCCTGAGCCTTAGATCTGTCAGCTCGTCCCCAGCGTCTACCATGCTTTTTTGGACGTTTTGAGCAAAATAGGGGCTGAGGTCCTTCCGCCTCATAGACCGTATGACTGCCCCATTGAGCTCCTCCCTGACGCAGAGATTCCCTTCGGCAGGATATATCCACTCTCTGAGCTGGAGCTCAGTGCTTTGAAGGCTTATATTAAAGAGAACCTCCACAAGGGCTTCATCCGTCCTTCCACTTCCACTGGGGCAGGCATCTTTTTGTGGAGAAAAAGAACCATTCCCTGCGCCCATGTATTGATTACCGGGAGCTCAATAAAGTCACGGTGAAGAATCGCTACCCGCTTCCACTTGTCCCAGAGTTATTCCAGCGCCTGGGGACCGCTGTTGTGTTCACTAAACTGGACCTCTGGGGAGCTTACAACCTGGTACGGATCAGAGAAGGTGACGAATGGAAGATGGCCTTTAGTACTCGTTTCGGTCACTTTGAGTACCTGGTGATGCCATTTGGGTTATGCAATGCCCCAGCTACTTTCCAGCACTTTATAAACGACATCTTCCGGGACTTTCTTGACCTCTTTGTCATCGCCTACCTTGATGATATTTTTATCTTCTCACCTTCCATGGAGCTCCACCGTTCCCATGTCAAACAGGTAATGGGTCGTCTCAGTCAACATGGCCTCTATGCTAAACCAGAAAAGTGTGAATTTGAGCAGGCAAGCATACAATTCCTTGGACTTATAATTTCTGTCGGAGGCATCAAGATGGACCCCCAAAAGGTCTCTGCCATTCTGGACTGGCCTGCACCGGTTGACAGAAAGGGAATCCAGAGATCTATAGGATTTGCAAACTTCTATAGGAAGTTTATCTGGGGAAAAAAGAAGGAAAAAAATTGCACTATCCCAATACTGTGTAACACGTGAATAAAGTGATTGAATAAAGCAGCTAACACAACAATATTCCAAAATTGCCAATAGAACTTTACAAAATCATAAAGTGTAGCGCTAAAAATTAAATATAAAAATACACTGGACAACTATTCCAGTCAAACCAGCAGTCACCCTTCTTCGCTAATTACGGCTACCATCCCGTCTTCTTGTCCAATGCCTGCCCGGAAAACTCGGTGCCCGCTGTGAATGACTTACTGAATTTCTTCTCTTCCAATAACAAACTCCTGCAGGAGACAATGGCACGAACACAGGCAGCCAATAAAGAGACTTATGACAAGAAAAGGCGTGGCAAACTAAACTTGGAGCCAGATAATCAGGTATGGTTCTCCACCCTCAACTTGAGATTGGCATGCCCGTCCAAGAAGCTTGGTCCTAAGTTCATAGGACCCTTTCCCATCAAACGAAAGGTCAATGAAGTGGCCTGCAAACTGGAACTGCCTGAGTCATTCCGCATCCATCCAGTCTTCCATGTGTCCTTGTTGAAGCCTAAGGTCTCCGACCCCTTTTCTGATCGGCAGACAGGTCCACCAGCACCAGTATTGGTTGATGGAACGGAAGAATTCGAGGTGGAGTCCATTCTGGATTGCAGGAGGAGAGGTGGCACCATCCAATACCTGGTTAAATGGAGGGGCTATGGTCCCAAAGAGAGCTCTTGGGAGCCTGAAGAGAATGTACATGCAGAAGCCCTGATCAGGACCTTCTGGAGAAGGAACCCGACCAAGAGAGCCCGGTTGGGCAATGTTAGGGAAATAACCCTTTCTGGCCGTTTTTGGCCCTCCGTGCACATTTGCGCGCGTCCGCACGCGTGCCCGTGCACGCTAATGGCGTCAATAGCAGCCATTTAAACGGACAGCACCAGGAATCAAGTGCTGTCCGTTCTACAGCATGTTAGTGTATTCCAGTGACCTGTTTTTCCAGTTCTCCTGTATCTTTGACCAGGCTTGCCTGACTTCTGATTGAACTCTGCCTCTACCGACCCTCTGCCTGTCTACGACCACATCTCTACCTAACCCTCTTGTACCTCAGCCGCCTGCCTGTTAACGACCCTGCCTGCACCCGACGACCCGCGTGCCTGCTCCCTTGTACCGCACTAGCCTGCTTAATACCGACCCGGCCTGCATCACCACTCTTCTGTCTGCACGAGCTCCTGGAGGATCCTCACAACACCATGTGCATCCACACCAGCCCTCGTGCCCCCCTGTGCTCCGGAATCTCCTGTCTCCTCTATCAGGGGTTCCCGAACCAGGGCCGTAAGAGAAGTTGCCCTCTGCACAATCAGACTCTACCACCAGGTACGTGACAGCCCCCTTGGTGGGCCCCTCCGGAGCCCTTCTGCTCCTTGAGTTTATCTTTCCCCATATAGGACAATTGAGAAAAGGTTTGGCCGTGTCTTAAAGCCCTGTAGAACTGCAGGGCCCGTGGGCTGACGGCAGGGGCGTCTTCACAGCTCCATGTGTCCAGCTAAGCCCTGTTATACTGCTCTAGAGTAGCAGACTATCTGGTGAAGGGGCTACAAAAAAAAGGGGGGGTCAGCTGGTGTGCTGTTGGGTGGTTGTCTCTTGCGCAAGTTTGTGCCAAGAGCAGGTCCTTAAAGAGTTCCTGTTGGATATGTTGATAATGGCAGAGTAGTAACTTATGGCAGTGGAGGAGGGTGATCCAGATATCAGAGGACCCAAAAGCAGCCATTAGGGATAGGAAAAGTCTCAATAGATATCCCCCTCAGTGGACATAATCCTACGATTTGGGGTGCCCCGTGGGTGAAATGGGAACCTGCTGTGGGCACAGTAATAGTGTGTAGGCCGCGGGTGGAGCAAGATGGCCGCCACTTGTATGCGGAGCAGAGATTTACTCAGAAAGGAGTCGCTGGAGCTACTGTAGACTGGATGGGCAGCTCTGGCTACCTGGGCACTTGCAGGTCGATCACAGGTGAGTCTTGGGGCCAGAAGGCACAGGCTGCACGGAGGTTGGGTGGAGAGCAAGATGGCCGCCGTGCTGGGAGACAAGGCCGGAACCGTGGGCTGACTTGCTGGGCCCAGCTAGAGAGTCTCACCTCACTAGGACATGCTTCGGGCAACTGGGCAGCATGGAGGAGAGGGACTGGTAGAAGTGCTGCTTCTCTGCTGGTCCCGCCAGCCCGATGACGAGGCAGATTTTCAACCGAACGGCCGGTCTGAGACCTAGAAAATGGAGGCTGCTGCTGGATGGTGGGTGCCGTGATCGTGCCGCGGGTGGACGAAGTAGAGGCGCAACGCACAGCCTTGGTACAGCAGGGGGTAGATGGGCACAATCCAAGGGGTCTGTGGTGCTGGTTAGTGCAGTGATTGAGAGGATGGCTGTGGATTACAGGAGAGATACCCAGAGCTCCTCTCTTCTACTGGTATGTATTTTAAGGGGAACCCCACCCAAAATTTAAAAAAATTGTGTAGGGGTTCCCCTAAAGTCCATATCAGGCCCTCCAGGTTTGGTATGGGTTTTAAGGGGAACCCCACACCAAAAATAAAATAAAAATAACGTGTGGGTCCACCTCAAAATCCAAACCAGGCCCTCCTGGTCTGGTATGGATTTTAAGGGGAACCCGGTGCCAAAATTTAAAAAAAAATGACGTGGGGGTCCCCCCAAAATCCAAACCAGGCCCTTCAGGCCTGGTATGGATTTTAAGGGGAACCCTGCACCAAATTTAAAAAATGGGTGGGGTCCCCCCCAAAATCCAAACCAGACCCTTATCCGACCCTTATCCAAGCACGCAGCCCTGGCACAATAAAGGACTTGTCAAAAACTGCCTCTTGTTTTTTTTAACACTTTACTCCTTTTTTGGTGAATGGGTAGGGGTACAATGTATCCCATACCTATTTACATGGGGGGGGGATTGGGACCTGGGGGATATTAAAGGGGGATTCCAGATTCCGATAAGCCCCCCGCCCGCAGACCCCCACAACCACCAAGGGTTGCGGGGATGAGGCCCTTCTCCCCATCAACATGGGAACAAGGTGCTTTGGGGGTGACCTCAAAGCATCCTCACCATGTTGAGGGCATGTGGCCTGGTATGGCTCGGAGGGAGGGGGGCGCTCGCTCGTCCCCACTCCCTCCTGCCATGCCAGGGCTGCGTGCTCGGATAAGGGTCTGGTTTGGGTTTTGGGGGGACCCCAAGAAATTTTTTTAAAAATTTGAAGCGGGGTTCCCCTTAAAATCCATACCAGACCTGAAGGGCCTGGTAAAGACTTTGGGGGGGGACCTCTACTCAATTTTGCTTTTTATTTTGGGCGGGTTCCCCTTAAAATACATACCAAACTTGAAGGGTCTGTTAAGGACTTTGTGGGTGAACCCTACGCAATTTTTTTTAAACATTTCGGAGCGGGGTTCCCCTTTAAATCCATACCAGGCCTGAAGGGCCTGGTAGACTGGGGGTGGGCAACGCAATGCTTTTTCAGTGATTTTATATATATTGCCGGTAACCGGCAATACATTACAGCCGCGATAACAAATGACAATTTTTTCTTTGGAAATGTAATTTTGCTCTGGCTATGTTCTAAACATCACGGAGGTGCGCCCTTTTACAGGCAGACTAAGAGGACCCCCCAGGCACGATATTTAAAGGAATATTTCATTTTTATTGTTTCATTTTAAGCATTATTAAAATCACTACTCCTGAAAAAACGATTGATTTAAAAAAGTTTTTGTTGCATTGATACATGTCCCCTAGGACAGGGCCCCCGGGTCCCCATACACTTTTTATGACAATAACTTGCATATAAGCCTTTAAAATTAGCACTTTTGATTTTTCATGTTCGAGTCCCATTGAGCCTTGTCATTCAGACCATCACTGGTAGATCTATGGATATCTCGGGGTGTCCACAAAATCTCAGACCTATTCAAATCGTTAAAATTAACTCTCACTCCCCAGTCACCCAAATATGCTTCTTCAGCGTGGAACAAAGACTTGCACTCAACGCAATTAAGACCATCACACTGGGATATAATTCCACTTGCAGATTCATCACAAATTAATTCTGGAGACAACAACAACTCAAGATTCTCCATAGAGCATACATACCCTACATACCCACCACTCAAGCACAGGATAGCTTGCACTCCCCCCTTCTGTAAGCTTTCAAGACCCTCTCTTCTTCACAAACATTGGGAATGCCCTCTAATAGCTACCTTTTGGTCCAACATTTTACGCTTTACTAACGAAATAACTGGTCTCGACCCTCATGGGTCCATATACCCACTCCTCTTTGGCAACCTTGATGTCTTGTCTCCATACTTATCTAAGAGGCAAATCAGCATACTACAAAAAAACAAAGCCTGCATCGCTACATGCTATATGTCTGCCAGAAGGGCAATCCTACGGAATTGGACAGCTGCGACTCCCCCTTGTCAGGATTGAGCTCACCTACTGGTGGCGCTGTGCTGCTCTGGGCTGGTTGCTGCAGCTCCAGTGGCCACCAGCAGGTGTCTCCCCAGAGCCAGCAAGCTGTAACAATCAGCCACACCTGGGTTCAGCCATTAATGGCTATTTAAGACTGTTCCTCCCTTTCCCCAGTGCGTCACAATTCAGTTCGCCTTCCTGCTGCTAGAGATCCTGCTTTGCCTGTTTCTCTCCACCTTGCTTCTTGTCTCTTGCCTTGTATCCTCCTTGATTCCCCGTATACCCTGTACCCTTGTCCAGAGCTAGCTGTAGTCTGCAGTGTAGGTGTTAGTGTTTTTGTCAGGTTTTGGGTTTTGTTTGCTGGGGTTGTTCACTGTTGGCTGTGTTTGTTTATTACTGTGCACTGTAAATAAATCTCACCTTTTTTAAGTTATATACTTGTTTGGTCTCGGTTTCCTGGTGTAGCTACGTGTCTGGTCTACCAAGCTGCAGAAACCTGACACCCCTTTAGTTAAGGATGTTCTTGCAGACCTGCTCCTGTTATAGGTGTAGGCAGTGGTCATTGTTTGGTATGTTTTGATTTTTTGGTCAGGCAACGCATTGACATCTTTGCAGCCACTGTGCTATATGCTGGGTGTTCAATGTGCCCCTGCACCTTTAAGGAGGGGTGGGGCCCCCTCCAGACCATCTGCCTTCATCTATCTTATTAGAATGCATGTGCTTCCACTATGGAGTCTCTTTACAAGTCAGAGATAGGACTACAGATCACAGGGTGCCTTGGCGGGGCCTGTAGCTTACGCATGCATTTGCAAATTTGTGCAACTAAACCCCTGTTTTTAAACGCATACTGTTAGACAGGTTAATTTGGTTAGTCGCAGCTGGCCAGTAAGTAGAGCTTGGTATTTGCATTGGATTTATCCCTAGCCCTTGTTTTTTTCTGTTTGTTGCCCTCCAATGCTCCTTGCAGCAAAGGCCAGTTATAGGTGTAGGCAGTGGTCATTGTTTGGTATGTTATTGCAGACCTAACCTGTCTGCTAAAACTTGAAAAGGTGGACTCTGTTATCCTGAACCAGTACAATAAAAAACAACTCCTCCTGAAATGGTCCCTATTCCTGGATAAAGGCATTAATCCATCAGACAGGGCCACTCTTTTGGACTATTCACCAATTATCCGATTTCGCTAAGCTATCTCATTAACTATCAGGACTACCTCCCCTACAATATTCTCCTCATACGGCGGAGCAAGACTCTTCTCCCTTCAAGCCATTCCCCTTACATATAGAGCTTCCGTTTCTGATCCGAAAGTTGCAGGATGAGACTTATCTTAGCTCAACGGACATAACAAATCCCAACATCTTCTCCTACTTCCCCACCCCTCCCAGCAGGGCCATCAGGCCAAAGACTTTCATGTTAGTCCTTCTCTGCAATGATGTTCGCGTCATATTTTCACAAATCAGTACCTATCTGTTTTTTGTTATTCGAGAACTGTATTATAATTTTATGTATGCTCAGGCTTCCCCCCCCCCTCCCCTCTATCTCCCTTGTCCTCCACTCCCTCCCCCTTTCTCTCCCTCCTCTTTTCTGGCCTAATCACATGATCCTCTTAAGTAATGGCAATATGTTTATATTCATCTATTCTCGTACACTGTTAATACACCTTGTAATCTTATGTACAAAAGGCACAATAAAATGTTTTACAAAAAAAAAAAAAAAAACACTGAGGATCAGGCATGAGAATAGTCAAGGTACAAGCCGGAGGTTTTCCAGGAGAGAAGTCAGCAGAATAGGAATTAGCCAAGTCACAACGGGTATTCATAGAATAGTCAAGGTACAAGCCGGTGGTTTTCCAGGAGAGAAGTCAGTGGAACAGGAATTAGCCAGTCACAACGGGTAATGCAGATACAAGGTTCAGAGGTTCAGGAAGCTGACGACAATCCAGCAACTTGGGTTAGGCAGCCACATACTTTTATAGGCCGGGTAGAGCTTCCTCAATTAAGTCACCGGCGCGCACCCGCGTGCGAGACGTGGAAGACCGGGTGGATTCTGTAGGAGTTCGGTGATGCCAGTTCGAAGGCTACGGGGTTAACCATTCTTTTGATTTCAAAGGGCCAAATTAACTTTGGTCCAAACTTCTGGGAGGGGCATGAAAGTTTAAGGTTAGTAGCAGATAGTCAGACTTTGTCTCCAACATTGGAGTTCTTTCTTTTTCCCTTATCATAGAACTTCTTGTAGCTCTCCTGAGCTTCCTGCATTGTTTCCCGAAGGCGTTGATAACTGGTTTGGATATGATTTATCTGCTCCTGAACTGCAGGGACTGAAGCTTCTGGCAAGGTGTTAGGGAGGAAGGAGGGATGGAACCCATAATTTGCCCAGAATGGAGATTGGTTGGTGGTAGCATGCAAGGAGCTGTTATAGGCAAATTCTCCGCAGGGAAGTAGAGATACCCAGTCATTTTGTGAGCAGGTGCAAAAGCACCGCAGATATTGCTCCAAGGTTTGGTTTGTCCTTTCGGTCTGACCATTACTCTGAGGGTGGTAGGCTAATGATAGACATACTTCAATGGATAAGGTTTTACACAGATCTCTCATGAATCTTGAGGTAAATTGTACTCCTCTGCCTGATACAATATTGTCTGGTACTCCATGCAGCTTGATGATTAGGGATGTACGTTCAATCTGAACATCTGGTGTTCGCTCTTTCGGGTGTCCCCGAACATTATTGGGCGTTCGCGGCAACTTTGCGCGCCCCATAATGTTTTAAAATGGCGGCGGAATGCCGCCCACTAATTGCCCAAAGCATGCACATGACCTGCATGCTTTGGCCAATCAGCGGGTGGCCTGCTGTGAGAGCTTTGATTGGCTAAAGGCAGGATGCCTTTAGCCAATCACTGCACAGCAGTCTCAATCCACGCCGCACACTATGCAAAGCCGCTTGTACATCGGCTCTATGATAGTGTGTCGGTGGCGGTGTTAGAGAGATAGCATAGGTTCCTGAAGACAGGCAGTTTAGATAGCTAGATTTTAAAATAGGTTAAAAAAAGAAGAAAAAAATAGATAGCTAACTAGATAGATTAGTGCAGACAGGTTAGTGTAGGGAAAAAAAAAAAAAATATATATATATATATATATATATATATATCCCTCTATCTCTCTCTCTCTATATATATATATATATACTGTATATATATATATATATATATATAAAACCCCTTAACAAGTTAAAATCATTTTTTTTTTATAGAAAATTACTTAGAACCCCCAAACATTATATATTTTTTTCAAACACCCTAGAGAATAAACTGGCAATCATTGCAATACTATTTGTCACACGGTATTTGCGCAGAGGTCTTTCAATCGCATTTTTTTGGGGGGAAAAAAACTCACTTTTTTGAGTTAAAAAATAAGACAACATTAAAGTTAGCCCAATTTTTTGTATATTGTGAAAGAGGATGTTACGCCGAGTAAATAGATACCATACATGACACGGATGAAAACTGCGCACACTCGCGGAATGGTGACAAACTCTGGTACTTAAAAAAATCTCCATAGGCGACACTTTAAATTTTTTTTTTTTTTAACAGAAAAGTTTTTATTGTTTTCAAAAGCAAAAAAGAGCATAGGTAGCATACAAGTAAGAGTCGCTCAACGAGCGATTACAAATACAAATAATCCAGTAATTCGCAGTAATATTAGGCAGATAGAATTATATGAATAGCAGTCAACATAAGTGGCAGTGTCAAACACATTTATCATACAAAAAGACCGGGTTAGTTACAAATACATCTTCCCCCCCCAAAAGGAAGAGGGGGGGGAGGAGCGGGCCGGGACCATCTCAGAACCGTCAGGCCTTCCCCCATTCTCCCCAAATTTTTTCAAATTTCTTAGGGCACTTTCTATTCATATAGGTAAGTTTATATAATGGAAGGACCGCATCTATCAATGTCTTCCACTGAGACACCGTGGAAGGGGCGGCCTCTCTCCATTTGAGCAGTATAGTTTTCCTAGCATAAAATGCTGCTTAGAATAAGAACAATTTTTTATAGGTGTTCTTGGTCACCACATCCGTGACTCCCAGCAACAGGACCACTGGGTCCAGTCCCAGAGGAATACCAGCCACTGAACTAAGTACCTGAGTCACCCCCAGCCACAATTGTTGCATCACCGGGCAGGACCATGTGACGTGGATAAAGGTGCCCTCCTCCCCAGTACACTTAGGGCATCTATCCGACCTGGAGGGGAAGATCCTTGCCAGCCTCTGA
>BLSH010391284.1:12311-22565 GCA_018402905.1 Glandirana rugosa | reverse complement strand
CTGCCACATGATGAGGATGCCATTTACCATTTTGCCTGCCACCAGATGCAGATTGTCACTGTTAGCTGCCACCAGATCTGGTGGCAGCTGTCCTCATGCTCTCCACAGGCTGTCCTCAGCGCGGATCCCGGAAAAACTGTTGTGGGCGGGGAGATGACACGTCACTCTCTCTGTCTCTCATAGGCAGCAGCTGCCATCCTGTGAAGAGCAGCCTTTGCGGCCCTTTAAGAAAACAGCGGTGCGGGCAATGAGAGATGATGTCATCTCTCTTCGGCCGCCGGCACCGATGACAGTCTGCTCCGCGGCGTTGCCCTGCTATAGGGGTTCCACGGCCCGGTGTTGGGCCACGGCCCATAGGTTGGGGACCCTGCTTTAACCCCTTGCAGTTACTCCTGTTGGATGGAGTAACTGGGTCTGATGTTGTAAATTAGTTTACAAATTGTGACGAAAGCCCTCAGTCAAACAGGTGGCCAAAAATCGGCCTTGTGTGTTGGCGGTGGGAGAATACTGTAACCCCTTGCAGTTACTCTTGTTGGATGGAAGAACTGGGCCTGATGTTGTAAATTAGTTTACAAATTGTGACGAAAGCCCCCACTCAAACAGGTGGCGAAAAACTGGGTCTTGTGTGATGGTGGTGCCAGAACACTGTAACCCCTTGCAGTTACTCTTGTTGGACGGAGGAACTGGGCCTGATGTAAATTAGTTTACAAATTCTGACGAAGGCCCCCAGTCACACAGGTGGCCAAAAATTGGGTCTTGTGTGGTGTCGGTGCCAGAACACTGTAACCCCTTGCAGTTACTCTTTCAACCTCAGTCAACCTTTTTGGCACTGGTGACTGGCTGCGTGGAAGAAAATTGTGCCAAGGCCCGGGGGGGGGGTCTGGTTTGTTGCACGGGGGTTAAGTGATTTTTCGATGGCAATTTGTTCGGGCAATGGCTTGTGTTAGTGCTTCAATCATCCCAGCACCAAGGCTTTTATGGTGTCAGGATGATTGAAGTGCATTATTTCTATTATTACGTTGTAATATAAATGAAATCATTCAATTCACCATAATTCAGAAGCAGTGGAAGCCCTGAGCATGTCACTTGCCACGTCGTCTGCCACCAGATGCAGATAGACACTTGAAACGCTGCCTGCCACCTGATTAGGATGCCACGTTGCCTGTCACCTGATGAGGATTGTCACTTGCCACGCTGCCTGCTACCAGATGAGGATGTCACTTGCCATTGCCTGCCACCAGATAAGGATGCCACTTCCCATTGCCTGTCACAAGATGAGGATGCCACTTGCCATTGCCTGCCACCAGATGAGGATGCCACTTGCCTGCCACCAGATGAGGATGCCACTTGCCTGCCACCAGATGATCCCACTTGCCTGCCACCATATGAGGATGCCATGTTGCTTGACACCAGATGCAGATTGTCACTTGCCACGCTGACTTCCACCTGATGAGGATGCCATGTTGCCTGCCACCTGATGAGGATTGTCAATTGCCACGCTGCCTGCCACCAGATGAGGATGCCACTTGCCATTGCCTGCCACCAGATGAGGATGTCACTTGCCTGCCACCACATGAGGATGCCACTTGCCATTGTCTGCCACATGATGAGGATGCCACTTGCCATTTTGCCTGCCACCAGATGCAGATTGTCACTGTTAGCTGCCACCAGATCTGGTGGCAGCTGTCCTCATGCTCTCCACAGGCTGTCCTCAGCGCAGATCCCAGAAAAACTGTTGCGGGCAGGGAGATATGACGTCACTCTCTCTGTCTCTCATAGGCAGCAGCTGCCGTCCTGTGATGAGCAGCCTTCGTGGCCCTTTAAGAAAACAGCGGTGCGGGCATTGAGAGATGATGTCATCTCTCTTCGGCCGCCCGCACCAATGACAGTCTGCTCCACGGCACGGCCCTGCTATAGGGGTTCCACGGCCCGGTGTTGGGCCGTGGCCCATAGGTTGGGGACCCTGTTGTAACCCCTTGTAGTTACTCCTGTTGGATGGAGGAACTGGGCCTGATGTTGTAAATTAGTTTACAAATTGTGACGAAAGCCCCCACTCAAACAGGTGGCGAAAAACTGGGTCTTGTGTGATGGTGGTGCCAGAACACTGTAACCCCTTGCAGTTACTCTTGTTGGACGGAGGAACTGGGCCTGATGTTGCAAATTGGTTTACAAATTGTGACGAAAGCCCCAGTCAAACAGGTGGCCAAAAATCAGCCTTGTGTGTTGGCAGTGAGAGAATACTGTAACCCCTTGCAGTTACTCTTGTAGGACGGAGGAACTGGGCCTGATGTTATAAATTAGTTTACTAATTGTGAGGAAAGCCCCCAAACAGGTGGCCAAAAATTGGGTCTTGTGTGTTGGTGGTGTCAGAACACTGTAACCCCTTGCAGTTACTCTTGTTGGACGGAGGAACTGACCCTGATGTTGCAAATTGGTTTACAAATTGTGACGAAAGCCCCAGTCAAACAGGTGGCTAAAAATTGGGCTTTGTGTGTTGGCGGTGCCAGAAAACTGTAACCCCTTGCTGTTACTCTTGTTGGATGGAGGAATTGGGCCTGATGTTGCAAATTAGTTGACAAATTGTGACGAAAGCCCCATTGAAACTGGTGGCCAAAAATTTGGCCTTGTGTGTTGGCGGTGCCAGAACACTGTAACCCCTTGCAGTTACTCTTGTTGGATGGAGGAACTGGGCCTAATGTTGTAAATTAGTTTACAAATTCTGACGAAAGCCCCCAGTCACACAGGTGGCCATAAATTGGGCCTTGTGCGTTGGCGGTGCCAGAACACTATAACCACTTGCAGTTACTCTTGTTGGACGGAGGAACAGGGTCTGATGTTGTAAATTAGTTTACAAATTGTGACGAAAGCCCCAGTCAAACAGGTGGCCAAAAAGTGGGCCTTGTGTGTTGGCGGTGTCAGAAATCTGTAACCCCTTGCAGTTACTCTTGTTGGATGGAGGAAATGGGCCTGATGTAAATTAGTTTACAAATTCTGACGAAAGCCCCCAGTCACACAGGTGGCCAAAAATTGGGTCTTGTGTGGTGGCGGTGCCAGAACACTTTAACCCCTTGCAGTTACTCTTGTTGGACGGAGGAACTGGGCCTGATGTTGCAAATTAGTTTACAAATTGTGACGAAAGCCCCAGTCAAACAGGTGGCCAAAAATTGGGCCTTGTGTGTTGGCAGTGCCAGAACATTGTAGCCCCTTGCAGTTACTCTTGTTGGATGGAGGAATTGGGCCCGATGTTGTAAATTAGTTTACAAATTGTGACGAAAGCCCCAAACAGGTGGCTAAAAATTGGGCCTATTGTGTTGGCTGTGCCAGAACACTGTAACCCAGCGGTGCCCAACCTTTTTGGCACCGGTGATTGGCTGCGTGGAAGGAAATTGTGCCAAGGCCCGGGGGAGGGGGGCGTCTGGTTAGTTGCACGGGGGTTAAGCGATTTTTCGATGGCAATTTGTTGGGGCACTGGCTTGTGTTAGCGCTTTAATCATCCCAGCACCATGGGTTTTATGGTGTCAGGATGATTGAAGTGCATTATTTCTATTATTACGTTGTAAAATAAATGAAATCATTCAACTCACCATAATTCAGAATCAGTGGAAGCCCTGAGCGTGTCACTTGCCATGTCGTCTGCCACCAGATTGGCACTTGAAACGCTGCCTGCCACCTGATTAGGATGCCACGTTGCACGCTACCTGATGAGGATACCGTGTTGCCTGCCACCTGATGAGGATTGTCACTTGCCACGCTGCCTGCCACGAGATGAGGATGCCACTTGCCATTGCCTGCCACCAGATGAGGATGCCACTTGCCTGCCACCAGATGAGGATGCCACTTGCCATTGCGTGCCACCAGATGAGGATTCCACTTGCCTGCCACCAGATGAGGATGCCACTTGCCTGCCACCAGATGAGGATGCCACTTGCCTGCCACCAGATGAGGATCCCACTTGCCTGCCACCAGATGAGGATGCAACGTCGCTTGACACCAGATGCAGATTGTCACTTGCCACACTGACTTCCACCTGATGAGGATGCCACGCTGCCTGCCACCTGATGAGGATTGTCAATTGCCACGCTGCCTGCCACCAGATGAGGATGCCACTTGCCATTGCCTGCCACCAGATGAGGATGTCACTTGCCTGCCACCAAATGAGGATGCCACTTGCCATTGTCTGCCACATGATGAGGATGCCATTTACCATTTTGCCTGCCACCAGATGCAGATTGTCACTGTTAGCTGCCACCAGATCTGGTGGCAGCTGTCCTCATGCTCTCCACAGGCTGTCCTCAGCGCGGATCCCGGAAAAACTGTTGTGGGCGGGGAGATGACACGTCACTCTCTCTGTCTCTCATAGGCAGCAGCTGCCGTCCTGTGAAGAGCAGCCTTTGCGGCCCTTTAAGAAAACAGCGGTGCGGGCAATGAGAGATGATGTCATCTCTCTTCGGCCGCCGGCACCGATGACAGTCTGCTCCGCGGCGTGGCCCTGCTATAGGGGTTCCACGGCCCGGTGTTGGGCCACGGCCCATAGGTTGGGGACCCTGCTTTAACCCCTTGCAGTTATTCCTGTTGGATGGAGTAACTGGGTCTGATGTTGTAAATTAGTTTACAAATTGTGACGAAAGCCCTCAGTCAAACAGGTGGCCAAAAATCGGCCTTGTGTGTTGGCGGTGGGAGAATACTGTAACCCCTTGCAGTTACTCTTGTTGGATGGAAGAACTGGGCCTGATGTTGTAAATTAGTTTACAAATTGTGACGAAAGCCCCCAGACAAGCAGGTGGCCAAAAATTGGGCCTTGTGTGTTGGCGGTGCCAGAACACTATAACCCCTTGCAGATACTCTTGTGTGATGGAGGAACTGGGCCTCATGTTGCAAATTATTTTAAAAATTGTGATGAAAGCCCCAGTCAAACAAATGGCCAAAAATTGGGCTTTGTGCATTGGCGGTGCCAGAACACTGTAACCCCTTGCAGTTACTCTTGTTGGATGGAGGAACAGGGCCTGATGTTGTAACTTAGTTTAAAAATTCTGACGAAAGCTCCCAGTCACACAGGTGGCCAAAAATTGGGCCTTGTGTGTTGGCGGTGCCAGAACACTGTAACCACTTGCAGTTACTCTTGTTGGACAGAGGAACCGGGCCTGATGTTGAAAATTAGTTTACAATTTGTGACGAAAGCCACCAGTCAAACAGATGGCCAAAAATTGGGCCTTGGGTGCTGGAGGTGCCAAAACACTGTAACCCTTGCAGTTACTCTTGTTGGACGGAGGATCTGGGCCTGATGTTGTAAATTAGTTTACAAATTGTGACGAAAGCCCCATTCAAACAGTTGGCCAAAAAATCAGGCCTTGTGTGTTGGCGGTACCAGAACACGGTAACCCCTTGCAGTTACTCTTGCTGGACCGAGGAACTGGGCCTGGTGTTATAAATTAGTTTACAAATTGTGACGACAGCCCCCAGTCAAACAGCTGGCGAAAAATTGGGTTTTGTGTGTTGGTGGTGCCAGAACACTGTAACCCCTTACAGTTACTCTTGTTGGACAGAGAAAAGGGGCCTGATGTTTTAAATTAGTATACAAATTGTTATGGCTTGCCCCTGTAAAACCGGTGCAGAAAAATTGGGCCTTGGGTTTTGGCAGTGCCGAGAACACTGTAACCACTCTCTGTTACTCTTGTTGGACGGAGGAACAGGGCCTGATGTTGTAAAATAGTTTAGAAATTGTGACGAAAGCCCCATGTTAAACATGTTGCAAGAAATTGGGCCTTGTGTGCTGGCGGTGCCAGAACAATGTAACACCTTGCAGATACTCTTGTTGGACGGAGGAACAGGGCCTGATATTTTAAATTAGTTTAAAAATTGTTATGGCATGCCCTGCTAAACCAGATGCAGAAAAATTAAGCCTTGGGTGCTGGCAGTGCCAGAAGACTATAACCTCTTGAATTTAATCTAGTTGGGCGGAGGAACAGGGCCTGATGTTTTAAATTAGTTTAAAATTCGTTATGGCATGACCCTGTAAACCAGTTGCAGAAAAATTTTGTCCTGGGGGTTGGCGGTGCCAGAGCACTGTATCCCCTTGCAGTTACTCTTGTTGGAAAGAGGAAGTGGGACTGAAGTTGTAAATAAGTTTACAAATTGTAAGAAAGCCCCCAGTCAAACAGGTGGCGAAACATAGTTCCTTGGGTGCTGGTGGTGCCAGAAAACTGTCATACAATGCAGTTACTCTTGTTGGATGCTGGAACAGGGCCTGATGTTTTAAATTAGTTTACAAATTGTGAGAAAGCCCCCAGTCAAACAGGTGGCAAAAAATTGGGCCTTGGGTGCTGGCAGTTCAAGAACATTGTAACCCCCATTACTCTTGTTGCACTGAGGAACAGGGCCTGATGTTTTAAATTAGTCTAAAAATTGTTATGGCATGCTCTTGTAAACCAAGTGGAAAAAAATTGGGCCTTGGGTGTTGGCGGTGCCAGAACACTGTAACCCCTTGCAGTTACACTTGTTGGACTCTTGTTGGATGGAGGAAGAGGGCTTGATGTTGTGTAATAGTTTAAAAATTGTGACAAAAGCACCCAGTCAAACAGATAG
Organism: Glandirana rugosa; assembly: GCA_018402905.1. Taxonomy (NCBI): domain Eukaryota; kingdom Metazoa; phylum Chordata; class Amphibia; order Anura; family Ranidae; genus Glandirana; species Glandirana rugosa. The sequence continues at coordinate 15,983 of BLSH010391284.1, read as the reverse complement.
CAAAACATTGGTCTTCGGGTGCTTGCGGTGCCAGAAAACTGTCAACTGTCAATCTTGTTGGATGGAGGAACAGGGCATCATGTTGGAAATTAGTTTACAAATTGTGAGAAAGCCCCCAGTCAAACAGGTGGTGGAAAATTGGGCCTTGGGTGTTGGCGGTGCCAGAACACTGTAACCCCTTGCAATTACTCTTCTTGGATGGAGGAATAGGGCCTGATGTTGTAAATTAGTTTACAAATTGTGACGAAAGCCCCCAGTCAATCAGGATGCAAAAACTTGTGCCTTGGGTGCTGGCGGTGAGAGAACACGGTAACACCTTGCAGTTATTCTTGTTGGAAGCAGGAACAGGACCTGATGTTTTAAATTAGTCTAAAAATTCTGGGGGGAGGAGTTGCTGACCAAGATTGCCGCCCGGTGAGGACTTGCTCCACATGGAGACACACTCCGTCCCTTTAAACAGTGATATGAGCTGCTGAGCTGCTGAGTGCCGTTGCGAACAGAGTCACTGACCGGAAATAGCTCGGGACTACAAGCGGAGGAGCGACAGGGGAAGGGGAAGAGAGGACCGGAGACTCGGAGGTGCCTCACCCAGCCTCCCGTTACCCAACCCACAGACGCGAACCCGCCTCGGGGGAGACACAGAGCGATACCCTGCGTAGCAGATCCTGCCTGGTATCTACCCGGATACAAACACATTTGCCTGGTCTCCCGGCACTCACCCTTTGGCGCGAACCTGGGCGGAGGCGGAGAGCAGCAAGCTGTGCTGACGGACCCGCCCGGACTTCACACAGATTACGCTCGGACCCACATACAGTACCTCAAACAGACCGTCTGACCATCAGCCCCTCGGAACAGGCCCGCTCCTGTGGAAACGCCGAGCAGTGCCCCACGCTACAACCCCCTCGCCGCCCACGCTAGACGCTGGACACAGTGCAGAAACAGGCATCGTTAAAGGAGCCTGACTTCCAGGAGCTAACACTGAGGAGAGAAGGTCGTGGGAGGAGAACCGGTGAGTGAAATAAAACATCTATTTAAAGTACAAGAGAAGGGAGAGGGGAGAGAGAGGAAGAAAAGTGGAATAAAAAGAACACTGATAGAAAACAAAGGCGGCTGGCAATAGTACTGATAGAGCGGTTTTTTCTTTTTTTCTGGACAATACACCCTGGAAGAAATAGCGTTAAACTCCCATAACTTGGGGGCCGCGACATTAACACACCGCTTCCTTGTAATAATACCACCATTACTGACTGTTTTTCGGTAAAGCCCAAAAAAAAAAAAAACTTGGACAATAAGACTAGCAAAATGCCTGGAAAGTCTACTCAACCTCAGCAAGGAAAAAAAGGCACAACTAACACTACAAATAAATCTAATAAAACACAAGCACAAAAGCCGGATATAAAGGGGTATTTTAATCAATCACAAAATCAATATGAGGTGTCAGGAATAGAAGACGGCAATACATCCTCAAGCATGTCAGATTTAGAACAAATAAATCAAATCTCCTTTACATCACTACAAAGACCCCAAGTGGATACAGAGGAAATAGAGAAGGGTACATGGGATATGCAAGCTTATATCAGATCGCTTCCCACCAGAGAAGACATGGACAGATACGTGTATAGGCTGGAAACATCGTACAAAACCGAAATACAAACTATAAAGAATTCCCTCCAGGATACACAAGATAAAGTTAATAAAATGGAAAAACAAATACAAACCCTAGAACAAAAACTGAATCAATATGAAAGTAAAAGCAAAGAACAGGAAACACGTCTAAAAATAGCCATAACAACTACGGACGATTTAGAGAATAGAAGTAGACGGAATAATATAAGAATTAGGGGGCTACCTGAAACAATAGGACCCAGAGATCTACTGACTACTCTTCAATTCTTGTTTAAGCCCATGCTTCAAAACCCCACAAAAGAAGAAATGATGATAGAAAGGGCACATAGAACATCAGGCCCTAAAAAAACAGAATCTACTAATCCTAGAGACGTAATATGCAAAATGCATTACTATCATATTAAAGAGAAAATTATGACAGCTGCTAGGCAACAAAAAAATATTGATTTTGAAGGAACACCAATCAACTTATTCCAGGACCTCTCAAAGTATACCTTGACACTGAGAAGAGCAGTAAAGCCTCTATTGGAAGCCATGAGAGAGAGACAGATCTTATACAAATGGAAATACCCATTTCAAATCCATGTTTACCATAAGGATCAACTAGCAATATTCAGAGACATAGAGGATCTTCCCAGGTTCCTAAAACAACTCAATCTACCTGAAATAGAACTACCACAATGGCCAGTGACTTTTAGTTAAATAAATAAGGAAAATCATGACAAACGGTAACAGACAGACTCATTGAATATAGAAATACCCAGGAGGGAGAATGCTAATATGCTTTATATAAATAACCAACCAACATTGATAAATGGGAAAATATAAACAATTTAAATAATTTTAAAACAGCCCCTAAATAATAGGGTCACAGATTTACACGGAAATCGACACTAGCCTTTTAATTTTTTTTTAATTTTTTTTTTTTTTTTTTTTAGCGCTTTATGGTAATGACAAAGCACATCACGCGTGTAGGGCACTATATAAACAACACTTACTGAGACACGGGGACATGGGAGAAGATTCACTCCCTATGGGGTTTATTATAAGGTTTACAATCTGCGAAACAATATCACGTTAAAAATAATTATGGAAGGGGTTTTTTTCTCTTCTATATTTTTTTTTTTTTTTTTTTTTTCTCCTTTTGCACATGACACATTTTGGCACATTAGAAACTATCTGAAACGATTCTTCATTCTATAAATGTAGCACAAAGTAAAACCAGGGATTAGTAATTTTTCTTTGTTTTATTTTTTTCTGTAAACACAACACTAGGTAACTGCTGAAAGAAACTGACACTTGCTCTTTCCCTTTTTTTTTTTTTTTTTATTTTATAATTTTTTTTATTTTTTTTTTTTTTTCTATGTGGCGTTTTATGACTACATACACCACACGAGTAGAGCACTATGTAAATAATATCTGTCGAGATATGGGAGAGGATGTATTCCCCTCTCTCCTCCTTCTATCTTTTTCCCGTTACATTATGGAATACATACTTGTATGGTAGAACAAAATACATAAGTTGTACAAGGAATGTAAAATCAAAAAGCTATGGGATATTATGGAGAGGAGATCTGAGGGGAGGAGGGAGGAAGAGAGGGGATGGATATATGAAAAAAGAAAGAAAAAATTTTTTTTTTTTTTTTTTTTTTTTTATTTTTTGGGTCTCCCGGATATATAAATAGAAAGGAGAAAAAGAAGAGAGGGGGATCCAGAGGGGAGGGATTATAGGGCATTAGAAAATAGAAATGCAAAAAATATGTAAAACATAATAATATGTCTATACGTAACGAATCACATAGCGCCTTCTCTCTACCTTCTCTCTTCCTCCTCTCTTCTTTTTTTTTTTTTTTTTTTGGTATAAATAGAAAAGAGAGAGAAAAAGGAAGGAGATCCAGAGGGGAGGGGTTATAGGGCACTAGAAAACAAAAATGCAAGGAATATATAGGATATGTAAAACATGTTAATATGTATGTATGGTATCACATAGCCCCTTCTCTCTTCCTCTCCTTCTCTTTTTTTTTTTTTTTTTTTTTTTTTAAAAAA
>BLSH010391273.1:23544-34569 GCA_018402905.1 Glandirana rugosa | reverse complement strand
AAGACACGAGTGGTTTGCACGCTGTGCAATGAGAGCCTGAAGCGAGGCATAAATGTTCTAAACCTGAGCACAACCTGCATGACCAGGCATCTACATGCAAAGCACTTGCTGTATTGTAATAATTACCTCAAAATCCAAGAAAGGTCTCGGCCTCCTCCTGCTTCCTCTTCTGCTGCTGCCTCTGCCTTTTCCTCCACCTCTACAGTGACAGTGTCACCTGCCACCCAGCAAACAGAGCATGTGACAGCAACGCCACCATGTCCGCCACCGTCCCCAAGCATTTCCACACGGTCCCATGGAAGCTTACAGCTCTCCATCTCCCAAACACTGGAGAGAAAGAGGAAGTACCCCCCTACCCACCCACGATCCCTGGCCCTGAATGCCAGCATTTCAAAATTCCTGGCCGTTGAAATTCTGTCATTCCATCTGGTGGACACGGACAGTTTTAAAATCCTGATGGCGGTGGCTGTCCCACAGTACGTGGTTCCCAGCCGCCACTACATTTCCAGGCGAGCCATCCCTTCCCGGCACAAACAAGTCGGGGACGAGATCAAGTGTGCACTGCGCAACGCCGTCTGTGGCAAGGTCCACATAACCACTGATATGTGGACCAGTAAGCAAGGGCAGGGATGCTATATCTCGCTAACGGCACACTGGGCAAATGTAGTGGCGGGTGGGTCTGAGGCGGCTAGCCATTTGGCGCATGTCCTTCCGCCACCGAGGATTGCAGGGCATTTCTCTTTGCCTCCTCCTCCACCACCTCCTCATCCACTCAGCGTAACACCTTCTCCACCAACATCAGCACATAGAGGGGGAAACGACAGCAGGCTGTTAAAACTGATATGTTTGGGGGATAAACCCCACACTGCGCAGGAGCTGTGGATGGGCATTGAACAACAGACAGATGAGTGGTTGTTGCCACTGAGCCTCAAGCCCAGCCTGGTGGTGTGCGATAATGGCCGAAATATCGTAGCAGCTCTGGGCCTAGCCCGTTTGACGCACATCCCTTGCCTGGCGCATGTGCTGAATTTGGTGGTGCAGAAATTTCTAAAAAACTACCCGGATATGTCAGAGCTGCTGCAGAAAGTGCGGGCCGTCTGTGCGCACTTTCGGCGTTCTCACCCTGCTGCTGCTTGCCTGTCTGCGCTGCAGCGGAACTGCGGCCTTGCCGCTCACGGCGTCCTATGCGACGTTCCCACAAGGTGGGACTCCACCTTGCACATGCTGGAGAGACTGTGCGAGCAGCAGCAGGCAATAGTGGAGTTTCAGCTGCAGCACGCACAGGTCAGTCGCTCTGCGGAACAGCACCACTTCACCACCAACGAGTGGGCCTCCATGCGAGACCTGTGTAGCGTATTGCGGTGTTTTGAGTACTCCACCAACATAGCCAGTGCCGATGACGCTGTTCTCAACATTACTATCCCACTTCTATGTCTCCTTGAAAAAACACTTCGGCGATGATGGAAGAGGATGTGGCACAGGAGGAGGAAGAGGGGTCATTTCCATGGTTATCAGGCCAGTCATTCACAAGTGGCTCAGAGGGTGGGTTCCTGCACCAGCATAGGCCAGGTCAAAAATAGTCAAGCCAGGGCACAGTTCTGGAGGATGAGGAGGACGAGGAAGATCATGAGGAGGAGGAACCGCAGCAGGGTGGCACCCAAAACAGCTCGTGGGCATCACTGGAGCGTTGCTGGGGGGATACGGAGGACACAGATGCTATACCTCGCACAGAGGACAGCTTGTCTTTGCCTCTGGGCAGCCTGGCACACATGGCCGACTACATGCTGCAGTGCCTGCGCAACGACTGCTGAGTTGCCCACATTGTAACTTCCTCTGATTACTGGGTGGCCACCCTGCTGAATCCTTGTTACAAGGACAACATGCCGTCCTTAATTCCCTCACTGGAGCGTGATCGGAAGATGCGCGACTACTAGTGCACGCTGGTAGAGGCGCTACTGAGGGCATTCCCAAATGATACCGGGGGCTCAGCGGAAGCACAAGGCGAAGGCAGAGGAGGAGGAGGAAGAGGTCGCCAACGCAGCTGTGGCACCGCCAGCACCTCAGAAGGCAGGGTTAGCATGGTCGAAATGTGGAAAAGCTTTGTCAGCAGCCCGCCACAACAAACAGCACCACCAGCTGATAGGCAAGGTCTTAGCAGGAGGCAGCATTTCAGCAACATGGTGGAACAGTATGTGTGCACACGCCTACACGTACTGCCTGATGGGTCTGCCCCATTACACTTCTGGGTCTCCAAATTGGGCACATGGCCTGAGCTTGCCCTTTATGCCTTGGAGGTGCTGGCCTGCCCTGCAGCCAGTGTATTGTCTGAATGGGTGTTTAGCATGGCAGGGGGCGTTATCACAGACAAACGCAGCCGCCTGTCCACATCCAACGTGGACAAGATAACATTTATTAAAATGAACCAGGCATGGATCCCACAAGACTTGTCTGTACCTTGTGCAGAATAAACATTTAGACCGGACTCACACAGCCATTGGTATACTTTTTTTTTTAATATGTCTCAATATATTGGGGGCTACCCCAATTAGAAAAAAAAAAACAAACAAACAAATAACAGTGTTGGCTACCTCCTCCTCCTCCACCGCCACGGTCACCGCCTCCTCAACCTCCTACTCCACATCCACCTCCAATTTTAATTTTTTTATGTCATTTTAAGTTATTTTCCTATCCACATTTGTTTGTGCCCAAAAGTTTGGGTCACCATTGACTTCAATGGGGTTCGGGGTCCGGGGTCAAGTTCGGTGCCGAACTCAAAACTTTTTCGCAAAGTTCGGCCGAACCCGGTGAACCCGAAGATCCAGGTGTCTGCTCAACTCTAATTGTGAGCAACTGAGCTTCATAAATGCTGACACTAGTGATGAAGAGTTCTTGGGGTTCCCAGAAAACTAGAAAGACTACCATACTCAAACCTTAAAGTCTCTCCTCATTTGTTAATGACAGATGGTTCTTAAAGAGGAAGTGCAGTCTGCTCACATACAGTACTGTAATTTGTAATAAAAACATCTTTGCCATTCTGAAGCTTCCCTCCAAACACTTTGCATATTCTTTTATGGTGTATACCAATCTATGATTCTGTACTTACCAAATATGCTGAAGAAATTTCCCTCCACTAGGTCTGGCTGCATTCATTTTAACTGTGGGCAGCTGAAGCTGCTGCCTGTTCACTTCCTGGATTTAAAGAGGCACACCTCAAGCTCTGCAGCTCTCATTGGCCCTTTTATGAATCATACCGCCTCCCTTCCTGACACACTCTCATGAAAGTGAGAGAGAGAGCTGTGCATGATGTCATAAGCCTAGGCTAAAGACCAGACAAGAAACAGAAAGTGGGCTGTGTGAGGTATTTACTGGCAGAAAAAAATGTTTTACTATCCAAGGTTAAAACAACGAGGGCAGAAGATTTAATAGATGGAAAGTTGAAAACATGACTGAAGTTCCGCTTTAATGTCACTGTTGACTGCTATTTACACTTTCAATGGTTCAAATGTTATTCTGTTATATTTTACTAAATATTTTAGTATACCAATTGGTTCAGAATATTTTTTTTCTAGTTTTCCTCCTCTACAATCTAGGTACGTCTTATGGTGCGAAAAATACGGTATATATATATATGCTTGAATTTTGTCTTGAGTTTATAACGGAGTTAATTTGGGTCGGTAATTAACTATTTGGTCCCTCTATTATCTTGATTCAAAGCTGAATAAACACGGGTTTGATTTTCTTTGGGATCTTCTCAGCCTCAAAACAATGAGGGTAGTCAATGAATATCTATGAGGTGCAAACAAGAATGAATGTCCTGGATCTAGGAAGGGTTGTCCTTCTAGGTAAGTATTGGGGTTTGCAAACATGAAAACAATCCCATTTAGTCCAGATGTTCTGTTCCCTTTATAATCCAGGTAAACATATGATAGGTCCTTATAATAACCATATATGGACTGGTTGAGGCTGTGTGATTCCATTGTCTGGCACTCTGATCTGAACACAAGAGAGTTTACAGACTCATTTCCCACCTCCTGCCTGTGGGGACCGCTCATCCAAAGTTTCCTTTCTCTTCATTTTGTCTTTGAGCATTTTTCACTGGTTGTATATTTTATATGATTGATCGATGTTCTGTATCAATGCCATCACAGGATGAGTGAATGTTTGGCACAGTCATTCATTTATTATTTGCAAAAATAAACCTCTAAGTCTCTTAACCACAAAAGTTAGTAAACCAACAAACAGCCAACTCTGATCTCCTTATGAACTGTTTCTTGCATGATGAAGATCAGCCATGGAGTATATCTGAGGTGTATATCGGGGTGCGCTTCTTCCCCACATGAGAGCTGTGATGTCCAGCAACATTCATATAGAAGACATTTCCCGCACTCAAGGCACTAATACACCTCAAGGGTTGTGTGGGATCCTTGATGTACAGGAAGACAGGACTTCAGTGAGGAACAATTCCCTCACTCAGGACAGGAATATGGCTTCTCTCCCATGTGCAATCTCTGATGTGTGGAAAGATTGGACTGCTGTGAAAAACATTTTCCGCACTCAGAACAGGAATAAGGCTTCTCGCCTGTGTGCAATCTCTGATGTGTGGAAAGATTGAACTTGTGTGAAAAACATTTTCCGCATTCAGGACAGGAATAAGGCTTCTTGCCTGTGTGCAATCTCTGATGTGCAGAAAGATTGGACTTGTGTGAAAAACATTTCCCGCACTCAGGACAGGAATATGGCTTCTGCTCCGTGTGCAATCTCTGATGTGTAGAAAGATTGGACTTGTGTGAAAAACATTTCCCACACTCAGGACAGGAATACATCTTCTCCCCTGTGTGAGACTTCTGATGCCTGTAAAGGTTGGCCTTCTGTGAAAAACATTTTCTGCACTCAGGACAGGAATATGGCTTCTCCCCTGTATGAGATCTTTTATGCACACTAAGTTTAGATTTGGAATGGAAACACTTTCCGCAGTCAGTACAGGAAAATCTCTTATCTGTTGGAATGACAGAGTATATAGTGCAGGGGTCAGGAGAATGTAATGTACAACATAGAATATATATTGCAGAGAACAAGAGTATGTAAAGTACAATATAGAGTATATAGTGCAGGGTCCAGGAGTATGTAAAATACAATATAAATTATATAGTGTAAGGGTCAGGAGTATGTAATGTACAACATAGAGTATATAGTGCAGGGGTCAGGAATATGTGATGTACAACAGAGTATATAGTGCAGGGGTCAGGAGTATGTAATGTACAATATAGAGTATATAGTGCAGGGGTCAAGAGTATGTAATGTACAATATAGAGCATATCTTGCAGGGGTCAGGGGCAGGTAATGTACAACATAGAGTATATAGTGCAGGGGTCTGGAGTAGTGTGGGTGAATGGTTTGGGCCAAGCATTTGCCTGTTTGCCTCTGCAATGCACTTCTCGCTGCACAGTGCATTATGCGCTCTGACGGGGCAAAGCTTTGCCCAATTAGGGCCCAGTATAAGCTAGTTGTTAAGGAGCGCAGCCGGGAAGTTTAAAAATGTTTTATTCAATATTTTAAATTTAGTTTAACAATGTTACCATAGTTATCAGGGATTTTGAAGGATCACTTTGCCAGCAATGCCTTAAACTGTCATGAATGGATTAACCACTTGCCGACCGCCAACCGCAAGGTGGCTCGTTATCGAAAACCGCTGTTATATGACGGCGGCTGCGAGATCGCGCACTGTGAGTGCGCGCACCGCTGGAAGCGCTCGCATGCTCACTGTGTTCCGGGGGAGCCAGGGAACGGGTAGGGCGGACACGATCTCCATTGGCTACCCGTGATGGCTCCCCCACAGTAAAAGAATGGAGGTCCATGTATGTAAACAAGGATCTCCATTCTGACAGAGGGGGAAGGGATGTGATCACAGGCTTCCTGTACATGGGAGCCACGATCACTCCCCTCCCCCTGCCAGCCCAGCCCCCATACAGTTAGAACACAGTGAGGAGACACAGTTGACCCTTAGAGTGCCCCCTCCAGGTTAACCCCTTCACTGCCAATGGCATTTACACAGTAATTAGTGCATTTTCATAGCACTGATCGCTGTATAAATGCCAATGGTCCCAAAAAAGTGTCAAAATGGTCCGACATGTCCGCCGCAATATCGCAGTACCGCTAAAAATCGCAGATCGCCGCCATTACTAGTTAAAAAAAAAACATAAATGAATTCTCATCATTTGTAAAGGCGACAACTTTTGCGCAAACCAATCAATAAGCGCAGATTGCGATTTTTTTTACCAAAAATATGAGGAAGAATATAAATTGCCAAAACTGATGAAAAAAATAGTTTTTTTATATATTTTTTTGGATTTGTATTTTAGCAAAAAGTAAGAAATGTGGGTTCTTTTACAAAATTGTTGCTCTTCTTTTGTTTATAGCGGTGATCAGAAATGACGCAAAGGGGATCAAACACCACCAAAAGAAAGCTCTGCGCAATTGTCAGCTAAAGCGACGCAGTGCCGAATTGCAAAAAGTGCTCTGGTCCAAAAGTGGGAAATCCCTCCGGGGCTGAAGTGGTTAAAGTGACTGTAAAGTTTTTTTTTTTAGTTATAAAATAACAAACATGTTATAATTACAGTATCTTCCGAAAGTGAGTACACCCCTCACATTTTGGTAAATATGTTATTCTATCTTTTCATGTGACAACACTGAAGAAATGACACTTTGCTACAATGTAAAGTAGTGAGTGTACAGCTTGTATAACAGTGTAAATTTGCTGCCCCCTCAATATAACTCAACACACAGCCATTAATGTCTAAACCGCTGGAAACAAAAGTGAGTACACCCCTAAGTGAAAATGTACAAATTGAGCCCAAAGTGTCAATATTTTGTGTGGCCACCATTATTTTCCAGCACTGCCTTAACCCTCTTGGGCATGGAGTTCACCAGAGCTTCACAGGTTGCCACTGGAGTCCTCTTCCCCTCCCCATGATGACATTATGGAGCTGGTGGATGTTGTGCTCCTATACCTTCCGTTTGAGGATGCCCCACAGATGCCCAATAGGGTTTAGGTCTGGAGACATGCTTGGCCAGTCCATCACCTTTACCCTCAGCTTCATTAGCAAGGCAGTGGTCGTCTTGGAGGTGTGTTTGGGGTCATTATCATGTTGGAATACTGCCTTGCGGCCCAGTCTCTGAAAGGAGGGGATCATGCTCTGCTTCAGTAGGTCACAGTACATGTTGGCATTCATGGTTCCCTCAATGAACTGTAGCTCCCCAGTGCTGGCAACACTAATGCAGCCCCAGACCATGGCACTCCACCACCATGCTTGACTGTAGGCAAGACACACTTGTCTTTGTACTCCTCACCTGGTTTCCACCACACACCCTTGGCACCATCTGAGCCAAATAAGTTTATCTTGGTCTCATCAGACCACAGGACATGGTTCCAGTAATCCATGCCCTTAGTCTGCTTGTCTTCAGCAAAATGTTTGTGGGCTTTCTTGTGCATCATCTTTAGAAGAGACTTCCTTCTGGGATGACAGCCATGCAGACCAATTTGATGCAGTGTGCGGCGTATGGTCTGAGCACTGACAGGCTGACCCCCCCACCCCTTCAACCTCTGCAGCAATGCTGGCAGCACTCATACATCTATTTCCCAAAGACAACCTCTGGATATGACTGAGCACTAAACTTCTTTGGTCGACCATGGTGAGGCGCTGTTCTGAGTGGAACCCGTCCTGTTATACCGCTGTATGGTCTTGGCCACCGGGCTGCAGCTTAGTTTCAGGGTCTTGGCAATCTTCTTATAGCCTAGGCCATCTTTATGTAGAGCAACAATTCTTTTTTCAGATCCTCTGAGAGTTCTTTGCCATGAGGGGCCACGTTGAACTTCCAGTGACCAGTATGAGAGAGTGAGAGCGATAACACCAAATTTAACACACCTGCTCCCCATTCACACCTGAGACCTTGTAACACTAACGAGTCACATGACACCGGGCAGGGAGATTGGCTAATTGGGTCCAATTTGGACATTTTCACTTAGGGGTGTACTGACTTTTGTTGCCAGCGGTTTAGACATAATGGCTGTGTGTTGAGTTATTTTGAGGGGACAGCAAATTTACACTGTTATACAAGCTGTACACTCACTACTTTACATTGTAGCAAAGTGTCAGCTCTTCAGTGTTGTCACATGAAAAGATAGAATAAAAGATTTACACAAATGTGAGGGGTGTACTCACTTTTGTGAGATACTGTACCTGCCCTGTGCAGTGGGTTTTGCAGAGAGCAGCCTGGATCCTCCTCTTCTCGGGTCCCTCTTTAGCTCTCCTGGCCCCTCCCTACTGATGAGTGCCGCCACAGCAAGCAGCTTGCTATGGGGGCACCCAAGCCGAGTCACAGCTCCCTGTGTCCATTCAGAGATGGAGCCGTAACCCGGCCCTGCCCCCTCCCTCTCCTCATTGGCTGACTGACTTTGACAGCAGTAGGAGCCAATGTTGCTGCGCTGCTGCCTCAGTCAATGAGGAGGGAAGTCCCAGTCAGCCGAGACACTCCTGCAACATGGATGGATGTAGATGGGGCTCAGTTTAATATTGGGGGGCTGAGGGGGCCTCTGCACACAGAAGGTTTTTTATCTTAATGCATAGAATGCAACTTCTGCCTTTACAATCATGTTAAGTTCATGACAGCTCTGAATAGTAGTGATCTGTGATTGGCTACAGCTAATTACATGGTAAAGGGTGCCGTGATTGGCCCAGGTACCATGTGATAGCTGTGGTCCAATCACAGCTCACTAGTAAAGGAGGCAAAGCTGCTATGAATCATAGTGATTCACAACAGCTTTGTTGACATTGTGATCACGTGATTGCATAGCAATCACACGATCACCGGGCCCTGAGTACCAGGATCCACATTCCACTGTGTCTCCCTGTTACAGTACAGGAAAAATGATGGACAGGTATATTGCTTTGTCTGTACATGCCATACATGAAAAGTTGCTGAGGTCCCACACCGCTGCCTCCCATCTCCTGAGACTGCACTCAGTGACTTGGGTCTGAGATATACAGACAAATCCCTCCACCCGACACAGCCAGCAGACAACACAACAAATGAATTGTTATTTCAGAGCTCCTGCTAGAACTGGATAAGGGGCAGGACAGGGAACACAGCTCAAGGGAGTGACCAGGGTATTACAGGCTGATATCACCTTTTGATCCCAGATGAACCCCAGAATGTACATAAATCCATTCTAGATACCTAAATTGTGTCTTACATGCTGATATCACCCAGCCCTTGCCCTACTCTGGACCAATCAGTGAGCAGTATGGGAGGAGGAATGTATTTAGTGTTAATGACCCACCTGTGCTGATCTCTGTAGGAGTGTCCTCCTCTATAATTAGCCTCACTATTTCATCCTCCTCCATAGACTGCTGATCATCCCTCACACACCTCTCTTCTTCTTTCACCTTAACTTTTATATCTATCAAATCTTCACCCTAAACCAAGAGAATGAGAGTGAATATCAGCTGTAAAACATAAGGTCACATAAAAATTCCACACATCATCTCTAGAAGTCCATGTTCTAGATACGCCGTCCCACCAACCTTGTAACACTGAGGGATGGTGTGATCTTCCTCTGTGGAATCCCGGGAATACAGAGGACGGGGACATCTCTCTGGTGGGTTCCTGGTATTAGGTGGCTCCATCTTATCCTTGTCTCCTTCTGAAAACTCCTCCATCACTCCATACTCCTCATCCTCCTCTTTATACTCTTCTTTAACATCAATATTATCATCCCCGAGGTTTCCACTCTGAATATATAATAAATCATTCATTGTAACAAACATGCTGTGTATAAATCAGAACTACCAATAATAGTCAATCATCTACCTAATGATGGTGAGGGATGGGGTGACCTTCCTGTGTGGAATCCCGGGAATACAGAGGATGGGGACATCTCTCTGGTGGGTTTCTGTAGCTGGATGACTCCACCATGGTGTCCTGGTACAGATCTGTGTTTTCTTTTAGAGACTCTGACTCCTCCATCACCCCATCCTCATCATCCTCCTCCATCTCTTCTTTAACCTCAACTTTAGAATCTCTCAGGTTTCCACTCTGAATATAGAATAAAAATGACATCAATGGTAACAATGCAGATAATGTACAGATCCTAATGATACTATCAGTGATTGTTCCTCATCTACCTGATGATGGTGAGGGATGGGGTGACCTCCCTGTGTGGAATCCCGGGAATACAGAGGATGGGGACATCTCTCTGGTGGGTTCCTGGTATTAGGTGGCTCTCTCATATCCTTGTGTTCTTCTGAAAACTCCTTCATCACTCCATACTCCTCATCCTCCTCTTTATACTCTTCTTTGACATCAATATTATCATCCCTGAGCATTCCACTCTGAATATATAGTAAAACATTCATTGTAATAAACATGATTGTGTTAAAATGATCACAAGGGATTGATCTTCATCTACCTGATGATGGTGAGGGATGGGGTGATCTTCCTGTGTGGAATCCCAGGAATACAGAGGACGGGGACATCTCTCTGGCGGGTTCCCATTACTGGATCCATCTGTAGGAAACACAACACTGACTGAATACATTGTTTCTATGTGTTTATCAGATGATGGGGGTCTAGGTGGAGCCTCTGTACTGCTCTCTCCTTTACAATAAAGTCTCCTCTTACCCGGTGATGTGAGGGGCGGCTGATTGTCCATCATGAGGTCCTTGTAGAGATCCTTGTGTCCTTCTAAATACTCCCCCTCCTCCATGGAGAAATAGACAGTGACATCCTGACACCTTATAGGAACCTGACACACACAATGATACAGTCACCATCCAGACACATCCCTTGTCTGTTACTGGATAATGTCCCAGAATTCCCAGCACCGCTCACCTCTCCTGTCAGCAGATGTCACAAATAAAATAAATAGTAAAATCAAATGATGTTCCCAGAATCCTCCTCACCTCAGCGGTCAGGTCTTTCTTTTATTAAATCCCCACTTTGGGAAGGAGAGACATTGGGAGGAGGAGC
>BLSH010391246.1:12824-26610 GCA_018402905.1 Glandirana rugosa | reverse complement strand
ATACCTGTGTCGGTGACAGGCAGTGTTCCCCGGGAACACGCCGCCACCGACACGCACGCGCAGCGCGCTCCCGATTGCGCGCATGCGCCGTGCGAACGGCGGGCGTGCCGTTTGTGATCAGCTGTGACTTCGTCACAGCCGATCACGTGGTGAACAGCCATAACCAATGGCTGTTCACCCCTGTCGGTGAAGCGGCGTGTCCTGGGGACACGCCGACACTGACAGAGCCGGGATGCGCGCGCCCGATCGCGCGCAATCCCGGCTTAAAGGGAGGACGTCATATGACGTCCACCCGCTGGAAGAGCAGGACCGCTCCGCCGTCATTTGACGGTGGGCGGTCCTGAGGCGGTTAATCTACATTCTAAAGCCTGGTACACACTATGAGTTATTAAAAAACTGTCAGCTATGCAAAGTTAGTACAGCGATCTCCCCTGCTGAGCTGCTGTGTTCTGACAGGGGGACCGCGTGGAACTTCTCCCCCCCTAAGCGGCTGGCTTCTGTCGGACAGGGTGGCATAAACAATGACCGAATGTTGGCCATTTTTTTTTTGAACTGGTCGATGTCTCCCAACATTTGGCCTGTGTGTACGGGGCTTTAGTCCCTGTGGACTTGGGTAACCCTGTTACCCATTGTGGATCCCTATCTGACTCAACCATTTATCTAAGGACTCAGTATAGGTGGATTCATACCTCTGGTTAATATATTCTCTAGAGCTCCTCTATGCACTGTGCATTTTTACCTTTCACCTTTTACTTAACGTAATGCCCATAATGACTGACCAATCTTCTCTCTTCTCTACATATGCCGATATCCTCTGGCCACTAAACAAAACAAATATTACAGCAAATAGAGCTTCATATAACATGTTAAAAGCACTACTATTCTTTTTCTTATCTATAACAAGAAATGGACAGTAGACATTAACAACATAACTTTCTGTATAACCACCAATCAATACAGTTCAATTTTATTAAGGGGAGTAAAATAGGTACCTTTTGACCCAAAAATGCCTTACCGATCAAGGAAGTCTGATAACTCAAATGTAAGCAAAGGGCTTACCTCACCGGCTGATTATCAGAAATTCCCAGATCCTCTCAAGTTCTTGGTTTTTGGATCCTCAGGGTCTCGTGTACATCCATCCTGACTGCAAGCACACCAACTGTTCTGGAAATGTTAGGCAAACGCCTATCCTCATATTGATTAGTGGTTCCAAATTAATAATAACTACTGCAGTAGGGAACAGACACAAAAGATGCACTCAGCATCTTTCCAACTCACTGTTCTGTTGAAGCTTGTTATACACATGTGTTAACATGCTTGCGTGTTATTTCATTTCAATAGCAAGAATAAATCATTATTCTGGTCAATGACATGAACTAATGCCAAAGCGCTTGACGTGCCTAAATGCATTTACGCGCTTTTTTTTCTGCCAAAATGCAGCTGCCAGGAAGAAAGAGGTTTTGGAGAGCTGGGCAAACATCCTGTGGGCATGGGGCCTTAAACCTCATGTGGTGCTCTGCAAGATATTTAAACATGCATCCATGAAGATGTAAAAAAAAAAAAAGCTCCAGTACAATGATTTAAGTTTCCTATGTTGAAGAAACATCAGCCTGGCTAAAGATTTTTGACCTATAATCAGGAAGAAAAAAAGCAAATAAATGGACATGAATGGGCTTTTGGACTTTTTATCCTTTTGTAGTGGAACCCTGCATGTGATTAGGTGTGGCTGATATTAGTTTGGAAATTCTTTAAAAAAACTCTCATAGAAAATGCAGATTCCTCCACTTTAACTCCAGCCACAAGCCTCAGCACATGCATCCTCACACAGTCCTGTATTGCAGAGGAAGAGATAGAGTTTGTCATACCACTCCGGTTGCTGAGAGCTGATCGCTGAGTGCGCTAGATATAACTCAAGTGTCCATTGAACTGCACACTCATATTTACACTGCCTGCACTGTTGTAAGATGATAATAGTGGTAAGACTATAAAAACTAAGATACTGGAAAAACAAATAGATATCTTAGTGCATATCTATCTATTATTTTAACTAAGGTTTAATCATTTAGCTACTAATTTATAATTTACTGTGTTTACAGCATCACAGACTCAACATAGCTCGGTCTTTCAAAGTAGACTAGAAAAATATAATGCAAAAATGAACAGGGGTTAAAAAAAAATTAAAGACAGAAAAAATATTGTGTGTTCTTAAAGCAGATGACCATCTTGAAAAACAACTTGATCCTTACATGTCACGTCCATATTCATGTTACTAACTTTCAAATATAGCCATAGGAATTTACTGAATTAGCAAGAAACTCACATCCACTAAAACTGTGTCTGTCACACTTACATTGGTTATGGAATAAACCTAGCTTTGTTTGTAATGTAAAATGCATGTTGTGCAGAGCACCACCTACTGGTAATTCCTAACAATGACCTTGCTATTTAAGTATTTAGGGAAGATTATGATTGACCAATCTAGCAGCTTTCTGTATTATTTGCCATCCTCAATTAATGTTTTTCTTGATGTGCAGTTCTTTTATGGCAACACATGGAAATGTGAATTTCCACATTTCCATGTGCTGGAAATACATAGAATTGAAATTATTAAAGAAAAAAAGGATTTTGTATTCACATATATATCAAATCATGCAATATGAATGATACATGATTATATACACAATAACTGTGGAGAGTACAGAAAATACACAAAATATACAAAGAATACATAAATTATACAAAATATACATAAAGAGTTAAATGGAAAAAAAAAAAAAAAAAAAAGAAACCCAAAAAACACACAAAACCCACCCACACCCAAAGCCACCCCATAACCCACACCCCACATCGTCAGCCTACTAGAGGCTCATTTTGTCAAAACATTGGGCATTGAGCCCCATTAGTGACCAGTGGATGAGCCGACAGACTGATTTGGAGACTCTGGACCCACTTACCATTCTTGCAGGGCAAAAGCCCCTTAAAGGAAGGCATTAAACGTCAGTGACGTATTGAGCCCAGGGTATTCCGTAGCCCTCTGTCTATAAATCCACTTAGCTTCCTTTCTCAAGATCCCTGCATCCCAATTTCCTCCTCGAGGATTTAAGTAAACTCTTTCCAAAACAAAGAATGAAACATATGAGGGATAAAAGCTATGACACAACCACAGGTGCTTACATATAGGGGTGTATAGCAGCCCAGCATCCACATAGTATAGGTGGTCCTGGATTCTTCTACTTAGAGTTCTTTTGTTTTGCCTATGTAGAAGGCACCGCATCTACAGTTGGCCATGTAGACAACCCCCTCTGTCTGGCAGTCCGAATATGTCCTGGATTTGATAACACCCCCTCTTGGAAGTTGGTGGGTGTTACCCTCATTAATCCATGGACATTGTGCACATGTTCCACACCTAAATGTACCTTGTCCACCCGTCGCTCCCTCCAGAGGGACAAGAGGTGTCAGATGACTGTGCACCAATTTGTCCCTCAAAGAGGGGGACCTCCTAAAGACCAGCTCAGGACGGTCTCTAATATATTTTGAGACTGTTGGATCGTCCACCAAGAAATGCCAATTCCTCTGTAACATTTCTCTAAATACCTGTTGTTGAGTGCTGAATGTAGTTATAAGTTTTATTGTACCTTGATGCATATGTTTCTTAGTTCGGAAGATAAGACTTTCTCTAGTCTGTGTTTTCGCTTTCTGATTTTCGCTTTTTTCAATACCTTCTTACCATAGCCTCTTTCACGTAATCGCGTGAAGAGTGCTCTAGCTTCCAATTCAAAATCCCCGTCCCTGGTGCAGTTCCTTCTCAGCCTTAAATATTAGCTGTAAGGAATACTTTGCACCAGAGGACGGGGATGTGCGCTCCTATAGTGCAGAATTGTGTTTCCCGCTGTCTCTTTACGATATAGGGATGAATGTGTCATACCCTCCGGACTTACATGTAAATATAAATCCAAGAATGAAATCCTATGTGCATCGAATTGCATAGTGAACTTAAGATTAAACTCATTGGATGAAATAAACTGCATAAATTCGACCAGTTCTTCCTTCGTACCTGTCCAAATGACCAGGACATCGTCTATATACCTCCGCCAAAGAAGGATGTGGCGAAGATATATAGACGTCAGAGAACAACCTCCTTTCCCACCCCCCCATGTACAGGTTGGCATACGATGGGGCACAGGAAGTCCCCATCGCAACCCCCTGCACCAGGAGGTAGTGGGATCCATTAAAGGTAAAGGAGTTGCATGTAAGCACGTGTTGTAGCAATTCCATAATAAATTCATTCAGAGGCCATACATTTCAGTCCACCTCCCCCAGGAAGGTGGAAACAACCTCCACCCCCCTGGAGTGGGGGATACTGGAATACATGGCCTCAATGTCAATAGCCATCAAATATGATTCGGGGGGAACAATCATCCCCTCAATCACCTTAAGGAGCTCTAAAGTGTCCTTCAAATATGACGGCAGTCTCTTCAAATGCGGTCTCAATTGACTGTCGACATATTGGCTTGCCTTTTCGGTGTGGCATCCAATTCCCGAGATGATGGGGCGTCCTGGGGGTTTGTCAAGGTTTTTATGCACTTTCAGGAGGGCATAGAATGTTGGGATTATTGGCCATTGTACTTGTAAAAATTCAAAGAGATCTTTATCAATTAATCCCTCATTGTATGCTCTGGCTGTTATATTTTTATATTCGACTCGATGGGCATATATCGTCTCCTCATCTATCTGCTGGTACCAATCCCTATTACTCAGGATCGTATCACACATCTCCACATACTGTTCCCGATCCATGACGACCACATTGCCCCCCTTATTGGAGGGCTTGATCACAATGTGGTCGCCATGGGTCAGGCCAGCAAGGGCCTCCTGCTGTTCCCTAGTCAGATTGCAAGAGGGTGAAAACGCATGGTCAGGGAGTCGACTCACCTCCCTGACCATCTGCTTCAAAAACCCCCATACAGCTGGGGATGTTTGTAATTTGGGAAATTTTCGTGATTTGGCCCTAAATTTGACTTGTGCAGGGGACCCTTCACTCTCACCCTCGTCAGATGACGAGGAAGAGCCTTCAGCATCCCCCACCGGTTCACTTTCCTCCAATAGTTGCATAAGTATTTTTAATGTCCTAAAATCTTGGAATTTCCATCCCTTGTAGAGATCCTCATCACTAGATGTCCCCCGATCCCCTTCTTTATCAAACATTTATTTGAAAGTGAGGTCCCTTGCAAAAAGATGAAGATCTTTCACTAGTTCAAATTTGTCTATGTGTAGTGATGGACAAAAGCTAAGGCCCAATTGAAGCACTTCTTGTTCAGCTGTTGATAGTTGGTAAGACGAGAGATTGATTATATCTAAGGGTTCCCTCCCTGCAGTTGTTTGACCACAAAGGGGTCTATTTTCCCCATTTTCATGGGGGGTAAAGGGGTTTGGGGAAGTGGTGATGTAGAGGAGCTCTCTAAAGGGGATGGATTAGAAATAGGTCTATTCTGATTTTTGGGAATTGCTCCCAGATCTTTCTGAATAGCTTTGAACTCTTTTCCTCCTCCCTCTATTGCTGTAATGGTTCCTGGATTTGTGTGCCTTTCTTCTAATGAGTATTCTTTTGTTTGGGTACAATTTATTTTTCTAGAGTCCAGTTATGATTCAAGAGGGGAAAGTTGACGTTTATTCTTTCTTCCCCCTTCTGTATTCTGATAGCCCCCTCTTCCCCTACCTCTCCCCGATCCCCCTCTTTTCCCTTTCTGTGTTGTGGTATCTGTTCTTGCAGAGGAGGCTGATGAAATTATAGATACATCTGATCCTGATTGGACGAAGGAGGATCTTTTACCTAGGTCCGGTCTAGTATCCCCATTTGATTGTCCTTTTTCTTCTTCTTTGCCATCTATATGCATATCCTCCTAGAAAAGCCAATTTATCCTTATAAAACTTATTTTCTTTTCTCAATACAATGCCCTTATTGTATCCTTCCAGATGTTGGATTAATTCCATTTCTCTCTTTTTGAATTCACAATGTTGGGCCAATCTCTCATTATCTTTTCTGAGGGTTTCTATCTCCTGATCTAAGAGAGTCAGATCTTGTGTATATTTCACCTTTAACATTCCCATTAGATTTATTGAACATTGGGTAAGATGTTTCTCCCAGTGTACATGAAAGACTACATCACCCACTTCAAATGATGGAAAGACCTGGATCCTCAGACCCAGGGGGGTGATCCTATCTCCCATATATCTATCAAAGAACCGTATGTGCCATCCTAAATTGGACTTTTTTTCTATAAGTTTCTTTAATTTGTTGAAATAGACATCTAGCTCTGCCACTTTGTTTTGCGTTCCTGAATTAAAGGTTTGTTGTATATTATCCAAAAAGCCCTCCCAATTAGATCCAAAGATCTAATTGGGAGGAAGTGGGGAGAGAAAGAGAAAAAAAAATAGTATTAACCGTTTTATCATCATTCATGTGGCTCATGATTTTATAGTAATTGTCATAAATTGTAAAATGAACACATGAAAACAGATTATCTTGCTAGTAAACAATGTGAAAGACACTTTTTCACCATGTTCTCTTAGCCACTGCAGCTTCATCATGGATAAGATCCCAGTGAATTTAGATTTGTAATACAAAATTAATTTTGACACTCATTGCTCAGTAAAAGCAAGTTACTTGACCTCCTGCATGCCAAAGTATGATCTTTAAATGAGGAAAGATTCCATTTAACCTCTTCAACCAGCAATTTACTTATTTCTTAGTGTGAACTGAGAAATAAATATCGCAGCCCAATTTATTTATCTTCCTATTTTCCATAGAGGTGGTCACTAAATAGATGAATGTCCTTACACAGTATACAGCAGTGGCGGCCCGTCCATAAAGGGTGCAGGAGCGTCGCCCCCTTAATCCATGCGCCCGGCCCGTAATCTACATGCAGGATGCCAGACGCATGGATTCACAATGGAGCACTGGGTCCTGAGCCCATCCAGATGTGTGACAATAGCAAATTAATATTTGCTATTGCCTTCCTGATTCTCCTCCCGGCCAATGAGGAAGTGGGTCCTGGGACCCGATTGGCCAGGGGTCTCAGGAGGAGAAGCAATAGCACTGGAGTGAGGTCTCCAGGGACAGCTCACCCGCAGCCACACCCAGCACTCCCCGGCTCAGACAGTGGAGGGAGGAGGAGGGGAGTTCAGAATGTCATCCTAGCCAGGACTCGTCATCTGCCTACTAGGGTAAGGAAGCCTCAGATCACTGCCTTCCCACCCGTCCGTCTCTAGGGGGGGAGGGGCGTTGGTGGTGGCTGATTGCCACCTTCCCATCCATCTCCCACTGGGGGGGTGCCATTGGTTTGCCCCCCCAAAAATATTGAACACCAGCCATCACTGGTATACACTATGTCTCAGTTCTGCTACTGGAAACTTTAGGCATTTCATTAGTCATTATTTCATTGTTTTCTGATACACTGATGAAAAATGTAAACAGCGGCACGGGTTGCTACACTATGTATATCATCATTGCTATTTGCAGCATATTTTTTAATATACCTGCTAGCGTAAATGTGAGGTCATTTTATCATTTCTTTTTCCTTAAGGACAAGAAAACAAACTAGATTGTATGAGAAATCTATTACTCGGAAACATCATCAAATATGCTATTGTAACTGCACTCTCATGCCTACATGAATATATTCATCACAGAGATCCTAACGTGATAGCTGGGGACATAATTTGCTCATAGACATGAGATCACCATCACATGATCTGCCTGGATGAAGTGATGATCTCAAGTCTACAGCAACTGCCACACTGTTGAAAGAAAGGTCTCAGGAATATGCAATAAGGCATAATAGATTTTTTCCAGTTACTGGACCTGAGCTTTCACTGGATAACCTAAACATTAAAGCACAAGCTTATTCTCTGAATAACTTTGTATATTTGAATGTGTTCCCATTGGGAGCTTTCTGTTAACTTCTTTTTTACTTGACAAGTGTCAGACAGAACATGAAGTTTGAGAGGTCTACCCACTAGGGATAGACATTAATAAAAATATTTTTGCAGTAGACTGGAGATAGGTTAGGCACTCTGTCATGATTATTGAATATAATGGGAGGTAGCATAAGTATATTTTGCCTAATACATTACATTTCCTATGATCGTCGGCTCTATCTAGTGGCCATAATGCAATATTTGTCCCAGCAGTTGTAGCCTATTGCCAAGTAAGCCCCAGTGAAGGGGGTGGGGGTGCCAGATACAGTAGAGGAGGAAAGTTATGGAGGGGCACAGCATCAGCAAGGCAGCTTTCCCCCAGAGCTCATCTGTGTGGGCCCCTTTCAACTCATGTGCTGTAGACCGCACCATAGTCACTTGCAGCCCCTTTCTAAAGCGTATGAAGTATGGCAACATCATCAGTCATTTGGGTACCATGTGTATGAAGAGACACATAACTTCTCAGCGTGCAGCTCATTGAGAGCAGTATTTGAATGTCAGCTGTTGGCAGGAAAAGGGCCACACTCCTCCTTCCAGTTCCTCTCTTTTACCTCTCGCCACTATACAAAATTCCCCATCAGTAGCCTCCAATTTTAGGTATTAAAGGGGTGGGAGAGGTTTACGCTATGGTCATTCAAGCAAGGAAGAGGGCCACGCAGAGTAGAGGAAAGCTTCGGCTGCAACCATCTCCAGATGTAGCATTTTGCCCAAGCTGCTAAAACATAAAAGAAGTTTGCCTCTAGCCACCCACATTCTCAGCAACTAAATGTAAGCATTATAAAATTGCTGGCTTTCCAGTTTCTGCCTTCCAGATGGTGGATTAAACCCCCTTTTGTGAATTTGCAGCCTGTGCTGTACTGTGTACAGTGGCAGGTTCCTTGCTGCCATTTCTTAGATCTTAAGGCCATCCTTGCCCTTCACTATCACATGGAAGGTAATATTTCCACATCACTAGACTTAGCAGTCAGCAGGAGTATCCACAAGGCCTCAAACACATGGCCCAGCAAGCATTGACAAGGACATTGTAAATCGTTCATAGCCCACTAAATAACTCTGCTGGCAGCTGGGAAGCATAGGTAACCAGGCTTACACGATCTCCTAAGGCAGACCAGAAGCGTTTGTAGCCATTTCAGGCAATCGTACCCAGCCAGTGAGTGAGTGATTGGGTGAAATTCAGCCAAATTCAAATTTATCAGGAAGAGGACCAATACTGGTTGGCAACTCTTCAGGATCCACATTACGAGGTGAAGGTCACAGAGCTAATCCTGCCCTCTCAGGTAGAGATGAGCTGACAGTTTGGTCCAAACCTAGGCTAGTGTTACCTAGGTTCAGACCGAACTGGCTGTACGGGCGTTTGGACGAATACCTGAACTTAGGCTCCCTTTTCAGCAGAAGTCATGCATCTGTAGCTCCCTTTACTTTAGGGAGGTGCATAGTTGTTAAGTTTTTGTACAGGTGAAGTAAATTTAATCAAGCCTGACTTATGTGCAGGCCTGATTGTTTTGATTCTGGGTGGGGGAGTGGCCTAGGGTGTGACTGGTGACTGCACATGGTGGCACCCTTTGGTAATTCCTCCTTTCTGGATCAGAAAGTTCTGGAAGAAAGGGTGGGGAAAAGGGAGTGGAGCTACTTGAGGTATGTCAAGGAGCTCTGACCAATCCCCAACCTGGATTGACAGGGGACAGGCTTCCTTAAATACCTGGGGACAGTCCAGTCTGGGTGAGTTTGGGTGGAAAAACTGGGAAATGGAGCACTAGTTGTGGCGGCAAGGAGGGATCCCCTAGTTCGGGTGGAAAAACTGGGAAATGGAGCACTAGTTGTGGAGGTAAGGAGGGAGCCCCTAGTCTGGGGGGGTGACTTCAGGCCTGGATGCTCGGAAGTGGGAAGGACCCCTCTTACAACCCCAAGGGAGATTTCAACCAAAGAGAGCAGGAGAACAATGAAGTGGTGCTGCCGGGCAAGTCTCTCAGGAGTGACACACACCCAGGGAAGCTAAAAGAAGCATACCAGAGCAGATTGGGAGTGAGAGACCATGCGGAAAGGATGCAAGAGCCAGTTTGGGACTGTGGTGTCACTGTGGCAGTTGAGAAGGCTGCTTCAGCTGGAAGGGCTCGCAGGGCGTGCAGGTGGATGGGCTGGGAGCAGTAGTCCATCAGACTAGCTAGCACATATGTAGTTTTCTACACTTTGGGGGACAATGGTCCCTGCCTGTAATGGGCAGCTTGGAGGCTGTGCTAAAACTACAGCAGGCCTTACCATGTGCTAGTTGGTCGGAACCAAGTGTTATGCAGGAGAGAGGAGCAAGGAATTAACTGAAGCAAGTGATGTGCTGGAGGAATAAGGAGTGTATATACTGCAGTGTATATAGTATGTCCCACAAAGAACTGTTGATCTGTGGGCATCCCATTGCCATCCCTACCCCATCCAAGTTTAACCCCCTAATAAAAACGCAAAAACAAAGTACAGGCCTGTTCGGTTACTCCGGATGTGAGGATCAGTGTGATTTAGGGCAGAGTGACAGATGAACAACTGCATTCGGCAACCCCCAAGGGGGCAATGGCTACACATCATATATAGAAGCAGTATTTCTGTTTCTATACTGTATATGACAGCTTCCCACTGCCACTGCTTTCCTAGGAACCACTAATATCATGAGAAATCCTTCTAAACAAAGGAGCGAGAATAGCCATATTTACACCCCTTCCCTAATTTAGCTCATGACAGCTCAGGTAGCTATCATTCAACTAGCTTTACTGTCGTGATCAGTCACATGCATTGGGTAGTCATGTTTTTGGATTTACAGAAAGGATTTTTATTCTTTTAATAAATTACTTGTCAAACATTTGGGTGTCTTTATTTCTAGGTTACATTTTATTTTTTGTGAATGAGTAGGGATACTATGTAACCCTACTCATTCACAAGAGGGACCCCCTTAATATAAAAGGGACTTCCAGATTCCAATAGCCCCCCCCCCCAGGTTCAGACCTCCACAACCGTGGGACACTAGTTGTGGGGAAGAGATCCTTGTCCTCATCAACATGGAAACAAGGTGCTTTGCCAGAGGGTCCCCCCATACAAAGCATCCACCCATGTTGAGGACATGCCGCCTGGTGTGGTTCAGGCAGAGGGGGTGTATACTTATCCCCCCCAGGCATGCTTAGACTAAGGTTCTGGTATGGATTAGTATGGCGACCTAATGCTATGTTTTTGGAGTGTTTTTTTTTTAGTCCCCCTTAAAATCCATACCAGACCCTAAGGGTTTTTAGATGGATTTCCTAGGGGAGCTCACACTTTTTTTTTGCATGAGGTACCCCCTTAAAATTCATTTTATAACATTTACAAAGAAAAAAAACTGTTGAAATTGCTGGTAAATGAAATGTATTACTGACTTCTTAAAAGCAAAAAACAAAAAAACAGACCCCTCCAAATGCCCCCCACAATACATTGCAGACCCTTGGAGGGGTCTGTGTGCTGTTTTTTTTTTTTTTTAACAAAGAAGCTCTCGATGACAGTCATCAAAGTCATTTGCTGGTGATTTTAAAGCTTTTTTCCTTTGTAAATATCAGTGCTACTGCAGCATTTTCTATGCATCACAGAGATGCACCCCATTCACAGGCAGGATTAGGATACCCTCCAGGTATGCTATTTAAAGGAATTGCACATTTCTAATGTTCCACTTTAGGTATATAAAAACACTGCTCCTGGCCAAATGAATCTTTTTACAAAAGGTTTTATTGCATTGGTACATGTTCCCCAGGGTAGTGCCCACCCCATTCTATTTTATGACACCCTTTTGCCTATTAGCCCAGAAAGTTGGCATTTTTAATTTTGACAGTTTCAGCTCATATTGATTTAAGTGGGGTTCAGGTTTGGCATCCGAAGTTCACCGAGCCCTGCTGGAACCAAACCCGAGGCAGTTTGGCTCATCGCTACTCAGGGGGAGCAAAGGTTGAAACACCTGGAGGTCATGCTGTGGGAGAACATGTTAATCTTCTCATGGACAATGTGGCCTGGAATCTGCTGATGTTGTCTCATGAACAACGTGGCGTGGAGTATTTTAAAAGCGGTTGGGGTGGCTACCTAAATGAGACGTTCAAAACATTTTTCTATGCTTAGCGCTTAGGGCTGTACCCTACCAGCAGCTATTAACAACGACTGTGTCACATGGTTTAAGATTACATGGGTTCAAGGACGCATGCTGACACCATTTCAAAGGGTAACTAGCATGGGCCACTGGCCTGAGCTTGCCCATTATGAAAGCAATCTGCTGGGCTTCCCTGCAGCCAGTGTCTTTTCGGTATGTAAATTCACTACAGCCAGGCGTGGGGGTTTGGGTGTCTGACAGATAAAAGGGTCTGTCTGTTCTTGGACACACGAGTGGCTGACATTTGTTAAAATGAACCAGACCTTGCACTGTTAACATCTACTGCCGCCACTACCTTCTTTTACTGGGATCATTAATGTTGTCCAGTGCAACAGCACTTTTAATTTGAATGTCACATTTTTTGTAGGTAACATCCTGTACTCTGCACAAATATTTCAGTCGAGTTACAGAGTTTTAGCACCACTAATATCACAGACTCAAATTTTCTGCAGCTGTTTTACAATTGCAAAGATTTTTGTGTTGGGTTACAGTGTGCTGGCACCATCAACACTGCAAACCCAATTATTCAGTGGTAGATTTGAGCGAACCCGAACTGTTCGTACCGGACTTTAGGGTGTCCTTGTCCCAAACCTGAACCCGGACATTTGAGAAAAAGTCCGGGTTTGGGTTTTTTTTCGCGCCTGTTGAATAGCTGCAGGGCAGTCAATCAACAAGCGTTTCACTCATTTGCCCTTAGAAGCCATCACAGCCATGCCTACTAATGGCATGGCTGTGATTGGCCAGTGCATCATGTGACCCAGCCTCTATATAAGCTGGAGTCACGTAGTGCTGCATGTCACATCATCTCATACTAGTGTAGGGATAGGATGCTGCTGCTGCTGTGAGGGACAGATTAGCTTTAGAAGATCTGTTAAAAACAGCGATTTATTGGTGGGTGGGTGCTAGAGGAGATTTTTGTTTGCTAGAGTACATTTTGTTTGCTAAGCAAAGTGCCTCATATAAAACCTAAGCAATTTTTCTGTTAGGTGGGCATCTGCAGCCATTTTTGCAAGTGCAGTGCACTTGCAACTGCTTGTGTGTCAGGGACACTACTTTAATCGTGTTCTGTTAGTTCAGTTGGCAACATTTTGGCATATTTGAATACTGCTTTTACATTGCAGTTAGACAAATTCATTTTTTTTTTTTTTGTGCAAAATATTACATTTGCGGCCAGCGATGCATTTCTTGCACAAAAATAACAAGTGCGTCTACATTGCTGGTTTAAAAAAAATATATTCTAAATACTACTTTGCAGCCAGTGGTGCATTTCTTGCACAAAAATAAAAAGTGCGTCTACATTGCTGGTTTAAAAAAAAAAATATTCTAAATACTACATTTGCGGCCAGCGGTGCATTTCTTGCACAAGACCGGCGTTTACATCATAAGGCTTATAAAAAAAAAATTTTGGTCGTTACATCTGCGGGAAAAATAAAAACACGTTCTTTACGTGGCGACCGGCGTTTACATCATAAATCTTATAAAAAAAAAAATTTGGTCGTTACATCTGCGTGAAAAATAAAAACACGTTCTTTACGTGGTGACCGACGTTTCATCATAAATCTTATATAAAAAAAATTTGGTCGTTACATCTGCGTGAACAATAAAAACACGTTCTTTACGTAGCGACCGGCGTTTACATTATAAAACGTGTTTTTTTTTTTTTTA
>BLSH010391176.1:0-15966 GCA_018402905.1 Glandirana rugosa | reverse complement strand
GTACTCACTTTTGTTGCCAGCGGTTTAGACATTAATGGCTGTGTGTTGAGTTATTTTGAGGGGACAGCAAATTTATACTGTTATACAAGCTGTACACTCACTACTTTACATAGTAGCAAAGCTTCATTTCTTCAGTGCTGTAACATGAAAAGATATAATAATAAAATATTTACAAAAATGTGAAGGAGTGTACTCACTTTTGTGAGATACTGTGTGTATGTGTATATATATATATATATATATATATATATATATATATATATATATATATATATATATATACACACATACACACAGTTGTGCTCATTAGTTTACATACCCTTGCAGAATGTATAATTTCATTGCCATTTTTCAGAGAATATGAATGAGAGCACAAAAACATTTCTTCCACTCATGGTTAGTGTTTTGAAGCCATTTATTATCAATTAACTGTGTTTACTCTTTTTAAATCATAACGACAACAGAAACTACCCAAATGACCCTGATCAAAAGTTTACACACCCTGGTGATTTTGGCCTAATAACATGCACAAAAGTTGACACAATGGGTTTTGAATGGCTATTAAAGGTAACTATCCTCACCTGTGATCTGTTTGCTTGTAATTAGTGATTGAGAATGCCAATCATCAGTGTTCAAACTCTAATCAAGAAGTGGAAAATGAGGGGTTCTGTTCAAACCAAGCCCAAATTGTTTGGGATGCAAAGAAAAACCCACAAATAACTTCAGGACTCTCTGAAAACTTGTGGTGTGGCTGTTTCAAGATTCACAATAATGGAAGAAAAATGGGCTGCATGGTCGAGTCGCCAGAAGAAAGCCATTACTACACAAATGCCACAAAGTATCCCGCTTACACAGAGCACAGAGACAAGCCTCAAACCTTCTGGCACAAAGTATTTTGGAGTAATGAGGCCTAAATTGAGCTTTTTGGCCACAACCATAAACCCTACATTTGGAGAGGAGTCAACAAGGCCTGTGAAACATGGAGGTGGGTCGCTGATGTTTTGGGGATGTGTGAGCTACAAAGGCACAGGAAATTTGGTCAAAATTGATGACAAGATGAATGCAGTGTTATCTTAAAATACTGGAGGAACATTTGCATTCATCAGCCAGAAAGCTGCGCATGGGACGTACTTGGACATTAAAACATGACAATGATTCAAACACAAGGCCAATTCAACCTGTTATTGACTACACCAGAATAAAGTGAAGGTTCTGGAGTGGCCATCTAAGTCTCCTGACCTCAATATCATTGAGCCAATCTGGGGAGATCTCAAGCGTGCAGTTCATGCAAGATAGCCCAAGAATTTACAGGAACTGGAGGCTTTTTGCCAAGAGGAATGGGCAGCTTTACCATCTGAGAAGATACAAAGCCTCATCCACAAATACCACAAAAGACTTCAAGCTGTCATTGATGTTAAATGGGGAAATACACGGTATTAAGAACTGGGGTATGTAAACTTTTGATCAGGGTCATTTGGGTAGTTTCTGTTGTCATTATGATTTAAAAAGAGTAAACACAGTTGATTGATAATAAATGGCTTCAGTCAAACACTAATCATGAGTGTAAGTAATGTTTCTGTGTTTTCATTCATATTCTCTGAAAAATGGCCAAGAAATCATAAATTCTGCCGTGGTATGTAAAGTTATGAGCACAACTGTATATATATATATATATATATATATATATATATATATATATATATATATATATATATATATATATATTATATATATATATATATATATATATATATATATATATATATATATACGCTGCATTTAGTGTAGACTATATATACAGTGCATTTAGCAGTGTACAGTACATAATACAGTTTATTGTGTTGTTGAAAAAAATCCCCATCATGTCCGAAAGGCCACCAAGGAGATACAGACACTCCCGGGCCACTAAAAGAAGGCAGCCTCTGTGTGGTGGTGACGGACATGGTGCATCCTTCGCAGGCGGGCCACCCTTGTCCTTTTTTTATGCTGTTTACACTGGGGTGCCTGAGAGAAGAGAGGAAGAAAGTGAGGAGGAGGAGGTATGACTCCAACAAGGCAGGATGTCCTCCAGGGGCCAGCTCAAGGGCACCCACCCTATTGAATTACACCACAGAGCACCACAGGTGCAGTGTGCTGCTGGCTCATCGCTGACTTCCAAAACTTCAATGATGTGGCCTTTTTTCAACACTTGTGCAGTAGATTGCACCGTTGCTGTTTGCAATCTATGTCCGAAGCTAATCAAGCATGGCTAGAACAGCAGCCACTTGGGCCATGCAGTCCATTGGCAACAACACCTTAAAGAACCACATCATAAAACAAGGCAGACTTCTCCTTGCTCTTCATCTTTGACCTCAACTCCTACTAAACCTCCAGTCCTCTCAAAAGCCTGTACTGAAAGGAATGAAGGTCTAGCAATGGGTGCCTCAAGTACTTGCAGCCAATCTGTTAGCAGTACACCACCAGTTGATGTCAGCAGGCAAATTTCCCTACACCAGTTGCTGAATATTAAAAAAAAATACTGTCCCAGCCATCCACATGCTCAGCGTTTAAATGCTAGCTTGGCTAAATTGCTAGCACTCCAACTGCTGCCTTTTCAGCTGGTAGACTCTGCTCCCTTTGGTGAATTTGTGGAATGTGCTGTACCACAGTGGCAGGTTCCTAAAGGCCCGTACACATGGTACAACGGTTGTACAACAACGGTCGTACAACAGCTTGTTGTACAACCATCCGACCGTTAGTACGCACGATTAGATCAGTCGACGTGCGATGGTCATACAACAGCAGTTGGATGAGCAGACTAGAAAACTTTGGTTGTACAACAAGCGGTTGTATGACTGTTGTACCATGTGTACAGAGAAGTTGGGCCAACAAAGCTGTACGTGCAAAACACGCATGCTCAGAAGTCAGGAACGCCTGGAAGTGTCCATTCATGTACGCTTACGTTCCTAATTCACAAATCACATTCACCTGAACTTCCTCTTTATATGCTCGTAGCACATCACCACATTAGGCTTGGTCGTATGATTACTTAGTGCCCATCAGTATGCGAGACACAACAGCTAACATACGATTTTGGACGTCCGGTCGTAAGACCGTCGTACCATGTGTACGAGGCTTTAAAGACATTTCTTTCCACATAAGGCCATTCCAGCGCTCTACTGTCATGTGGAAGGCAATGTTTTGGCCTCCTTGGACAGGGCGGTCAGCAACAAAGTTCATATTACCGCTGAGTCGTGGTCCAGCAGACATGGTCTGGGACATTACCTTTCCTTCATGGCACACTGGGTAATTCTGTTGGCAGCTGGGAAGGATGCAGGACAGGGTTTGGTGTTGGACCTAGTCTCACTACACCTCCAAAAAAGATGGTGCTGTTTATGCCACATCTGCTTCCTCCACCCCCTCTTTTCTTCTTCCTCTGTGGCCTCTTCTGCAGCAGTGGCCTCTGAAACAGCAGGGTTTGCAAGCAGTCAGGCTAAAAGATGCCATGCGATGCTTGAGTTGGTCTGCCTAGGGGACAGGAGCCACACAGGGGCAGAGATTCTGAAGGCTCAGTGGTGGTTGATGCCCCATCAGCTTGAGCCAGGAATGGTTGTATGCATAAATGGCACCAACCTTCTCTCTGCCGTCCGACAGGGACATTTCACACATGTTCCATGCTTGGCACACATCCTGAATTTGGTGGTACAGCATTTCTTGATTAGGTGCCCAAGCTTACCAGATATCCTGTCAGCAGGCAAATTACCCCAGTTGCTAAATAGTAAAAAAAAATACTGTCCCAGCCATCCACATGCTTGGCGTTTAAATGCTAGCTTGGCCAAGTTGCTAGCACTCCTACTGCTGCCTTTTCAGCTGGTAGACTCTGCTCCCTTTTGTGAATTTGTGGAATGTGCTGTACCACAGTGGCAGGTTCCCAAAGGCCGTACACACGATACAACGGTTGTACAACAACGGTCGTACAACAGCTTGTTGTACAACCATCTGACTGTTAGTACGCATGATTAGAACAGTCGACGTGCGACGGTCATACAACAGCAATTGGATGAGCAGACTAGAAAACTTTGGTTGTACAACAAGCGGTTGTACGACTGTTGTACCATGTGTATAGCGAAGTTGGGCCAACAAAGCTGTACGTGCAAAACACGCATGCTCAGAAGTCAGGAACGCCTGGAAGTGTCCGTTTATGTAAGCTTACGTTCCTAATTCACAAATCACATTCACCTGAACTTCCTCTTTATATGCTCGTAGCACATCACCACGTTAGGCTTGGTCGTAAGATCGCTTAGTGCACGTCAGTACGTGAGACACAACAGCTAACATATGATTTTGGACGTCCGGTCGTACGACCGTCGCACCATTAAAGTTAAAGACATTTCTTTTCACATAAGGCCATTCCAGCGCTCTACTGTCATGTGGAAGGCAATGTTTTGGCCTCTTTGGACAGGGCAGTCAGCAACAAAGTTCATATTACCGCTGAGTCATGGTCCAGCAGACATGGTCTGGGACATTTCCTTTCCTTCATGGTGCACTGGGTAACTCTGCTGGCAGCTGGGAAGGATGCAGGACAGGGTTTGGTGTTGGAGCTAGTCTCACTACGCCTCCAAAATAGATGGTGCTGTTTCTGCCACATCTGCTTCCTACACCCCCTCTTTTATTCTTCCTCTGTGGCCTCTTCTGCAGCAGTGTCCTCTGAAACAGCAATGTTTGCAAGCAGTCAGGCTAAAAGATGCCATGCAATGCTTGAGTTGGTCTGCCTAGGGGACAGGAGACACACAGGGGCAGAGATTCTGCAGGCTCAGAGGTGGTTGATGCCACGTCAGCTTTAGCCAGGAATGGTTGTATCTGCCATCCGACAGGGACACTTCACACATGTTCCATGCTTGGCACACATCCTGAATTTGGTGGTGCAGAATTTCTTGACCAGGTGCCAAGCCTTACCAGATATCCTGAGGCAGGCCAGAAAAGTCTGTGGTCATTTCCACCAGTCATACAATGCCAGTGCTGAGCTGACTGACATCCAGCAGGATTTGAACCTGCCCATCAACTGCCTCATTTGTGACATGCCCACCATGTGGAACTCATCATTGGCAATGCTGCAGCCGATGCATGCACGCACAGCAGAGGGCCATCAATGTGTACCTCTGAGTATGGCACCAGGACAGGCTCAAGGGAGCTGTTTTTTTTCGCCATGCCAATGGCTACTGATCAAGGATGCATGCACTGTCCTGTCACCATTTGAGGAGGCCACAAGGATGGTGAGCAGTGACAATGCATGCATCAGTGACACGGTCCATCTAGTCTTGCTGCTGGAGCACATGCTTTGTGAAATCATGGACAGGGCACTTGAGGCAGAACAGAGGGAGGAAGAGAAGGACTTCCTTTTCTGTCAAGGCCCTCTTTATGCAGATAGCATTCCTGCAGGGCCTCCAAACACACAGGAAGTAGAGGATGAGGAGGAGGATTGTGTCAGCATGGATGTAGAGGAAAACACACAGCAGTCCTCAAGGGATGGTTTTCAGTCCCCAGAAACCCACGACGTTGTACGTGGCTGGGAGGAGGCAGTTCCTGACAATGACATCCTCAGTGACCCAGAAGACTCTCGTGTCTGCTCAAACTTATGCTGCATGGCCTCCCTGATTCTGCACAGCCTGCTTTTCTCGAGGGTTTGTGGTATCAAGGAGAGGGATCATTACTGGCTGGCAATCCTTCTTGATCCACGTTACAAGAGTAAAGTTGTAGAGCTCATCCTGCCTTCGCAGAGGGAGCAAAGGATGAAACATCTCCAGGATAGCTTGAAGAAAAGTTTGTGCAATGCCTTTCCAGACCCTGGGAGGTTACCATTTCCTGCTGCTGGACAAAGTGTTTCTGAGGCTTCCTTTAGTCAGAGGAAGAGTGGTGGAGAAGGTGGCTGGCTGGCCGATGCCTTTAAACAATTTTTCAGTCCTCTGCACCCAGGGCTGATAGGTTCAAGCAACCATTGTTAGCATCTGCATTATTTGGTGCAGGAATATCTAGGGGCAAGAGCAGACTTGGAGACCTTTCCAACTGAGCATCTACTGAGTTACTGGGTCTTGAGGATGGACCACTGGCCAGAACTTGCTCAATATGCAATCAAGCTACTGGCTTGTCCTGCATCCAACCTGCTTCCTGAACGACATTTGTGCTGCTGAAGGGTTA
Organism: Glandirana rugosa; assembly: GCA_018402905.1. Lineage (NCBI taxonomy): Eukaryota > Metazoa > Chordata > Amphibia > Anura > Ranidae > Glandirana > Glandirana rugosa. Next base: position 9,792 of record BLSH010391176.1, on the reverse strand, counting down.
GTAATGGATCAAAGCGTGCACCTGTCCACGGATTCAGTTGATAGGCTCACATTTATAAAAATAAATCAGTCCTGGATCAGCAGCTATCAAGCCCCTGATGCTGATGCAACTGATTGAATTTGCTAGGGATCTGGGATCCCTTGAAGACTACCTATGCTGCCTATCCTATTCCTACTGAATCCTGAAGATTCTAGCTTCCAACAATATTTTGGGCCAAAGGCACAATTTTTCTGCACCTGTTTGCCTGGGGAATATCATTACAATTTTTAAAATAAATAACAACTACAGGTCCTGTTCCTGCATCTAACAAGAGTCACTGTGAAGTGTTACAGTGTTCTTCCCCCATTAACACCCAAAGCACAATTTTTCTGCACCTGTTTGCCTGGGGCATGTCATTAAAATGTTTAAAATAAATTACAACCGCAGGACCTGTTCCTGCTTCCAATAATAGTAATTGTGAGGGTTTACAGTGTTCTGCCACCACCAACACCCAAGGCCCAATTTTTCTGCACCTGTTTGACTGGGGAATGTGATTACAGTTTTTAAAATAAATTACAACAGCAGGGCCCGTTCCTGTGCCAAATGAGAGTAACTGTGAGGGTTTACGGTGTTCTGCTAACACCCAAGGCCCAATTTTTCTGCATCTTTTTGACTATGGCATGTCATTACAATTTTTAAAATAAATTACAACTACAGGGCCCATCCCTGTGCCCAACGAGAGTAACTGCGAAGGTTTACAGAGTTCTGCCACCACCAACACCCAAGGCCCAATTTTTCTGCACCTGTTTGACTGGGGCATGTCATTAAAATTTTATACAGTGCAGTCCCCGTAGTATACATAATACAGTTTAGACTATATGGTGCAGTCAGTGTAGTATATATAACACAGTGTATTGACGTGGTTAAGGGGAACCCCATGCCAAAGTTTTTTAAAAAAGCGCCTGATTTGGATATTGGGGGGGCCCCCACGCAACGTTTTTTAGTGATTTTTTATTTAATTTGACAGGAGCACTGTTCTAAATATTACACAGATGCACCACTTTACATGTAGACTAAGGGGACACCACAGGCATGATATTTAAAGGAATATTTCTTTTTTTTCACTTTTATCATTATTAAAATCACTGCTCTTGAAAAAACAAATGTTTTAAAAACTTTTTTGCATTGATACATGTCCCCTAGGGCAGTAGCCGGGTCCCCATCCACTCTTTATGGTAATAACTTCCATATAAGCCTTTAAAATGAGCACTTTTGATTTTTTCTGTTGGAGTCCCATTGATTTTGATAAGGTTCATGTATTCGCACAAACGTATTACCTGTTCGCAGTTTTCTGCTGCGAACTGAACCGGGGTGGTGTTCGGCTCATCCCTAATCACCAAGTATGTCTCAGATTATGCTCCCTGAGTTTTCCAGGAGTGGGCGTAGTGCTCTACGGCTTTTCAGCGTGATCTGTGAGAGGTCTTGGAAGAGCATAATATTTTCTCAGTTAAAAACTATAGGGCTGTTCCTTCTCGCTTTGCGCATTATGTCCTGTTTAAGTGTAATATTTTGGAGACAACAAATTATATCCCTTGGAGGGGCTGTGTCAGGGTCTCTGGCTCTAAGCGTCCCGTGTGCCCTGACAAACTCTATCTCTGCATCCTCAGGCCTCTCCAGTAAGCTGTTGAAAACTGTTTGCAGGGCAGGGATGATTTGGTCAGTCTCCACAGTTTCAGGGATGCCTCTCACCCTGATATTGTTCATGCGGCCTCTGTTGTCTAAGTCTTCCAAGTGCCTATTCATGTTGTTGAAATTGGAAGCATGGGTCTCTGTCACCTTTTCTAGTCTATAGAGTGCTTTGTCTCTCCGCTTCCCCGTGGCCTCCACCGTAACCAGCTTTTCAGTGAGGACAAATAGATTTTATTTCAAATCTGTGATGGCCCCTGAGAAGGTGGATTTTATGTCCTCCACAAAGTCAGATGTGTACGTCTCCTACCTGTGTCCTCTGCGGCGGAGTCCACGAGTCCTTGATGAAATCCTCCTCCTCCTGCTGTGCCAGCACTATCTTGCCTCCTGCCATGTTGCCTCGCTTTGCCGGCTGCACCATGAAAAGATCCATGGTGTTTCTGGCAGATGCGGCGGCTGAACCTCTACGGGATCAAGAGTGAGGGGTCTGGCGAAGCAGCTTGCCCATTTCCAGGGAGAATCATGCAGGATGTCAGGCTACAGGCTGAGTCTTTCATGAAGCTCTGTTATGTGCTTCCATCTCAGCCGCGTGCCAAGCCATACCCCCTTCGGGGGAATAGATATATGTTTTATTGGAAAGAGTGTGGTCTTTGTTGTTGTGTTGAAAAAAGTTTTGTTCTCTTTTCCTTGTTGAGCTTTTTTTTTATGTTTTTTTTTTTTATTAAGACACAAAACGTGACTTGCTGTTTTTCTTTTGTGTCTGGTTGAAACAGGTTTTTTGTGGGTATTTAGATTTTGTGTCCACTAAGGGCATTGTATTGGTTTGTTTTATTGTTTGTTTGGGGGTTGTTTTTCTGGGGGCAGAATTTACAAGCAGTAATATTCTCATTGTTGTAAGAGTAAAAATTATCTTGCAGACAGACCAGAGTCTTTGTGTCTTTCACCACAGGAGCGAAGATCTTTACACGATCTGTGCAATAATCAGGCCATAACCATCAAACCAGCAGATAAAGGGGGAGAAGTCGTTGTGATGGATACAGACAAATATTTACAAGAGGGCCAGAGGCAGCGGGCAAATACTACTTACTACAAAAAAACTGGACTATGATCCGACCCAGGATTTTACTAAGCAATTAAAAAGGTCTCATTACAACAATACCAAAATACCTACATTCAGAACTTATCAATGTGATTCCAGATAATCCAGAAATTGGAAACTTCTTCATGCTGCCCAAGATTTATAAGCCAGGAAATCCAGACAGACCCATCATAACAGGCATGAATACACTTTCTGAACATATCTCAGGCCTTGTAGAAAATATGCACCACCAGCTGATAGGCAACGTCTTAGCAGCAGGCAGCATTTCAGTAACATGGTGGAACAGTATGTGTGCACACCCCTACACATACTGACTGATGGGTCTGCCCCATTCAAATTCTGGGTCTCCAAATTGGGCACATAGCCTGAGCTTGCCCTTTATGCCTTGGAGCTGCTGGCCTGCCCTGCAGCCAGTGTATTGTCTGAACGCGTGTTTAGCAAGGCAGGGGGCATTATCACAGACAAGCGCAGCCGCCTGTCCACAGCCAACGTGGATAAGCTAACATTTATTAAAATGAACCAAGCATGGATCCCACAAGACTTTTTTGTACCTTGTGCAGAATAGACATTTTTTTAAGGTTTTTATTATCATACAAACACATATGACAGGGTATTAAAGGACATTGTATGACATACAGAAATAATTATATAAAATACATTGTGCCTCATAATTTTCCATCATTGTGTCTGATACATGTACATAGATAACGTTTTTGCTGTTTTTTTTCCCTCATAAAACATAACTGTTTAACTATAAACTATGAAATGCATAAGACCAAAGAAAAAAAAAAATAAAGAAGGTAGAGAGTGAGAACTGTCTCAAGATCTTGGGAGTATGCATCATTGTCTCTTTTCATAATCCATTTGGCACTGATTTGTGTGCATAAATCTTGTAACAATTACAACCTATTTAAACATTATTAGGCACTGTATCCTTTGAATCTACCCAAGGCGCCCACATTTTTTTTAAAAAAAAATTGGACATCCCCTAGCTTCATAAGTAATTTTGTAAGGAGCTCAAGATGGCGCCATGAAACTCTGTCGGCGTCGGGGAAATGCCGTCCCAGAGAGCGTGCACCATAGACGGAGGTCGGCCTGCTAGCGGCAGGGGTGCGCGGTCCTCGGCCCCTCTCTCCCCTTAGATGCCGTGTGGCACACCTCCTACCTCCCACCTAGCACCTCACCTTCCAGCACCCACCACCGCATAGCCTCTCCGTAGCCCGACAGCCCGTGGCTGTGACAGCCAGCTGCATCCTGGACAGGAAAAGCACACGCCGCATCCTTTGTCGTCTCTCCCGCCCTAGGAGCGCAGCAGCCCGGAGATACGGACGGACAGTGGGCTCACAGTACCCAAGCAGCACGACCCTGCAACATCGGCGGGGAGGAGGTGGCAAGCGCAGGAGACGGTAGGAGACCCAAGGACAGAAGCGGTGGAGCAGTGGAAGCGGTAAGGTAAAAGTGAGTGGCGGCTGGAGGGGTAAGTAAGCTAAAAACACCTCATATGCTGGCTTAAATGGATAGATAATGTAAGGTCTTCAGAAGAAGTGATCAGAAGAGGGAGAGAAAGTATGTGAGACAGGAACCTCAAAAAAAAAAAAAGGGGGGTTAACCCTAGCTATGAGCGGGGCCCCTGCGGACCTCTATACCCTTTTGCTGGATATATAAAGGCTAACATATAAACATTGTCGCAGGACACTGGAACATTGGGATACATGCATGTGTGAAGTGTGATTTGTGTTTTTCTCTTTTTCCCTGTTGAACTGACACACGAGGTGTAGAGACACCCATACGTTACGCCAAGTTAATAGGAGCCCTCTATACATGTGAACGGTACACACTGGTATTGAAATAAGAATCGCATCAAACATCATCACATCGAACGATACACCGGAGGGCCAGTACAGGGTTGGCACAGCTGGGGGGGGGGTCAAGGGGCTGGGAGTAGCCCTGGGGGCGCCTAAAGGAAGTAAGCGGGAAGCGAGGAAGGTGGAGGGGGACCTCAGTAACTCAGAAACTCCCAAGTAAACAGCCAGAAAGCGGACTGCCAGAAAGCATCTGAAATGGGTAAAGTGACAAAAAGTGGAGGGGGGAACCCTCCCAAAATTAGTGCCAGCCCCAACACAATTAAAAAATGTATGGTGCAGGGGGAAGCAAGCCCACCGAAACAATCAGGCACAAAGAGTAAACAAAAGGAGGGGAGCACCAAAATGTCACAAGGTAGACTATCTACTGCGTCATATGCGGGAGGTACTGGAAGAAAGGACCCCTTAACCACAGTAAGTGAGGTCGAACAAACAGGGGAACTGATGCCCACAAAAAATGACATTGCAGAGATGCTTATGAGGCTGGGACGTTCTCTCAAAGGGGAAATGATAAACATCTGAGAAGATTTAAGCCAAATTTTAAGGAGAGTAGAGGAAACAGAGGAAAAAGTAGAAACGCAGGCTAAAGAGATCCAAATGCTCAAAGAGCAGGTGCTCAAAATCCGGAAGGGACAACGAGAGACCCAGTATAGACTGGAAGACCAGGAGAACCGCAACAGAAGGAAGAATCTCAGGGTGCGGGGGATCCCGGAAACCGTATCAGCTGAGGATCTACAAAAAACAATAGACACCATGTTCGGCCCGATATTGGGGCCACCTGAACTGGCAAGGGTCAAAACAGAGAGGGTCCATAGGGTCCCTAAACCAGCGAATCTAGGGAAGGATATTCCAAGAGATGTGATCGTCCTACTTCCATAATTACAGGGACAAAGACGCGATCTGGAAGAAGACGAGGGAAGGTCATACAATAATATTTGAAGAAGCCGAAATCAAGATTTTTGCAGATCTGGCCAGAGACACCCGCCATAGGAGGAAAGTACTGAAGCCTTTGGTGGACCAACTAAGACACCAAGGTGGGCAACATTCATGGGGCTTCCCAGCCTGTTTAATCGGCAAGCGGGAAGGCAGATCAGCGAAATTAAGGTTCCCGGAGGAGACAGAAAGTTTCTGCAGAAGACTTAGCATACCTGTCCCGGATATACCAGGATGGGGAGAGCAGGACAAACAAATGAAGATAACTGAAGATCAATACTGGAAAAGAGCCTAAACAAAGGGGTGGAGGGGGAGGTGCCGAGTGGGGGGGGGGTAGGGGAGGGGGGGCAGAGGACTGGGACGGATAAGAAACCCCAGGCGCTGACAGAAGGGGAAACCCAATAGGGGATGGAGATCTGTCACGGGCCTCAAAGTGGAGCCCGACCCCAGGGGCAACCTGGGGGGGGGGGATTAGAGGAATCCCACGCCCACCAAGGTGGAAGGGTCAGGGAAGACCAATCGGCCCCAAGTGGGGAAGAAGAGGGAGGGAGGGATAGGGAGGGAACAGGTCCTCCAGTAGGGAGAAGGAGCTCAGTCTTGGAATTCCACTTATTCGATGAAGGAGGGAGGGAGAAGGGGAGGAGAACGGGGTGATGGTTAGATTCCTGACGTATAATGTGCAGGGGTTGAAGAGCCCCGCAAAAAGGTTTAACATTATACAAGAAGTGGAACGGTATTCGGCCGATATAGTCTTCTTACAAGAGACACATTTCTCCCATGTCTAACATGAAAATCTTCTCGCAGAAATTTCCACTGTGGTACTATGGGGACTCAAATATAAAAAGAACAAAAGGGGTGGCCATAGGCTTCTCCAGGAAGGTACAGTTTGTAACAGACAGGTTGATCGATCCAGAAGGAAGATATATCTTTTTGAAAGGCAGACTAGATAATAAGAAATACACACTGGCAAATATATATTGCCCCAATAAAGATCCGGCGGGATATTTAGCGGGGATCTTAGAGAAAATGAAAGAGTTTAAAGAAGGCCTGGTGGTAGTAGCGGGGGACTTCAATTTTGGACAGGATCCGGCTTGGGACAGTACGTCCAGTGTACGGGGGATCTCAAATATAAGTCGAGGAAGAGTTAAAAAGAAGATGTCCCAGCTTCATTTGGTTGACACATGGAGGGTCTTGCACCCAAAAGAAAGGGACTATACCTTTTTCTCCCCCGTACACAGGACGTGCCTACAAAAGAATATAACTGGAAGTTAAATGCGGAACTACTGGGAGACGAGGATACCAATAGGCAACTAGAAGAAGAACTGACACGCTTCTTTGATATAAACCTCCTAGAAGGGACAGATACCCCAATAGTATGGGAGGCACATAAGGCCTATATAAGGGGGGTAATGATATCGATAGAAAGAGGGAAAAGGAAAGAACGAGGGAGGAGGAAGGAATAAGCAATAAAAAGAATCCATGATTTGGAGAAGGAACATAAAAGAGGGCCCAGAGATGAAGTCTTACAAACACTACTAGGGAAGCGAGAGGAATTAAAGGACCTCATTGAACAAGAAAACCGATTCATATATAATACAATTAAGAAAGAAAGGTTCACACAGGGAAATAAAATAGGGAAACATCTGGCTAGAACCCTAAAAACAAAAAAAATCTAGGAGCTATATAGAGAAGATACAGAATGAGAAGGGAGAGGTTAAATATAAAACAGATGAGATCGCAGAAACCTTCCAGGAATTTTACAGAGACCTATATTCAGTAAGAAAAGAGGAGACAGAACAAAAAAAGGTGCAGAGGAAAGAGAAGATTAAAGAATTCCTGAAATTAGCAGACATCCCAAAATTAGAAGTGGAGGATGTAGAAAAAATGGAGGCCCCGATAACAATTAAGGAGATAGAGGTGGCAATAGCTGACACGACACAAGGGAAAAGTCCGGGCCCAGACGGACTCCCGATAGAGTATTATAGGAAATTTAAAGACATATTAGCCCCTGTAATGAGTAGATACATGAACGGGATAGGTGATGGGTGGGAGATAAGGAGGGAGGCACTATTGGCAACCATTACAGTAATACCAAAAGAGGGGAAGGATAATACAGTATGCGCCAGTTATAGACCGATATCACTTTTAAATGCAGATATCAAATTGTTTTCAAAAATTTTAGCTACGAGACTAAAAAAAATTATAAAAAAAGTTATCAACGAAGATCAAGTAGGTTTCGTACCGGGGAGAGAAGGAAAAGATAATGGGATAAGAACGATGCTGTTGGAGGAGAGGAGGAGGGGGGACGACCCCAGTCTGATCCTCCCGATTGATGCTGAAAAAGCCTTTGACAGGTTGGATTGGGGTTTCCTGTTCCAAACCCTCGAAGCAATAGGCATTGGAAATAAGATGAGACTATGGATTGAGGCCCTATACAATAAACCAAGGGCGAGGGTTAGGATAAATGGGGGACTGTCTAGGCCCTTCGAGCTGGACCGTTATTAGCAGTAATTAGGAATCAGGAGCAGATATCCGGATTTGAAGTCGGGGGGGGGGGAGAACATAAAGTAGCTGCTTACGCAGACGATTTATTGCTGTATATTAATAGACCGAGAGAATCTATCCCCAAATCAATGGAGGTGATGGCAAAATATGGAGATCTATCCAACTTTAAAATTAATTACACAAAGTCGGAGGCTCTACCTATAAATATACATACACGGGAAAGAGTGGTCCTACAGGGAATATTTCCATTTCAATGGAAGAAAGAGGAAATAAATTATTTGGGAGTCAAGCTAACGGGAACAAGAGCGGGAGATTATGTCTCAAATTTTATTCCCCTGTTAAACGAAATTAAAGAAGAAGTTAGGGGAATGACATACAAATCACTATCGTGGACAGGACGAATAAATGCAATTAAAATGATAATAGGCCCCAAAATATTATACAAAATACACATGCTGCCAATCCACATCCCACAAGAATTCTTCTCGACGATTGATAAAATATTAACCAGATTCATATGGAAAGGACAAAAACCCAGGGTAAAAAAGACGGTTCTGAGTAGAGAGAAAAACAGAGGGGGATGGGCATTACCAAACATTAAAAATTACTACAAAGCAAATTTTCTTGCACGAGTGATAGCATGGGCACAAAACGAAGGAAGGAAAAAATGGGTTACACTAGAAAATAGGATTAGCAGGACTGAATTAGAGAAAATGATATGGATTCCACCGGAGTTCAGGAATTTAAACAGCAACACAAGCGAGATCACACACAAGGCACTCAGAATTTGGGATGACACAATGGTGTTGGGGAAATGGGGTTACAATTCACCGCTTGTCCCCCTCTCCGGGACAAATTATTTTTTGCCAGGGCATGAGAAATGGGGAGGGAAATGGATAAAGGATGAAACACTAAAATTAAAGGATATAACACATAAGGGCAAAATCAGAGCACTAGGGGAATTACAGCAAAGTGGGTTGTTTAGGAAGATAGACACAATGCGGTACATGCAACTGAAACACTTAGTAGCGGCACTCCCCCAGCCAGTAAGATCAGAGAAGGAACTTACACCAATAGAAAAATTGTGCTGGACCAAAAGTAAGAAAGGAGGGGTATCAAGGATGTACAAGATTCTTGGGAGATTAGGAGAAGAGGAACGGCTCCCCTATATGGAAAGATGGGAAGTAGAATTAGGGTCAAGATGTTCAAATCAGCAATGGGAAAAGATATGGGTTTCAGCACATAGTACCGCAGTGGACAATGCGACCAGGGAGATGAACTATAAATGCATCACCAGATGGTACTTGACGCTGAATAAGACGGCAAAATTTAAAAGAAAATGGATCAGATCAGTGCTGGCGGGGCTGCAAGGGAGTAGGTACAATGGCACATATATGGTGGGATTGCCCGGTCATCAAAGAGTATTGGGGAGCGATAAGGTTGTTAATTAAAACAATAACAAAAAAAGACATAGAAGCAGACCCTTGGATGTGCCTCTTCCACGGGGGGCCGGCCCCATGAGGAAATACACCAAGACTCTGGTGCCGATCCTACTAAATGCAGCGAAAAGTCTTATCCCAAAAAACTGGAAAAGGCCCGAACCCCCATCAATAGAACAATGGTGTTATAAAGTAGAGGAAGTGGCCAACTTGGAAAGTCTAAAATATGAAGACGGTAAGGGAAAAGAAGAGGGAGAGAAGAAATGGGTGAAGTGGGTACAATTTAAAA
>BLSH010391130.1:323817-339023 GCA_018402905.1 Glandirana rugosa | reverse complement strand
TGGAGTCTCAAGTCGGACAGTTTGTGACCAGCAGTGTGGACTCGGTGTTGGGGAAAACTGAGGAGTGGGTTGATCACTACCTTCCCATGACAGATGAGGAGCTATGTAAGTAGCAGCAGTCAGATGAAATAGATTAGGGCGTTTTTTGGTGAAACACTGAGCAAAAATGTAAGAATGGAGTTCAGTTGTGTTGCAGTGGTCGTGCTAATTCTTCCTGTCCACTCAAAATGGGCAAGGGATAAGACCTGTAAGTGGTACTGAACTGCGGAGAGAAGTCTGGTCACCTGCTAGACAGGGCTGTGCTGCAGCAATTTGCACCTCAGGACTGACAGCGATGTAAATTCTCTGGCAGGTATAACCTCTACCTTTTGTAGGACTTGCATTACATCTCTTTGGTTTTGGGTTCAATAAACTGCAAAGATGTAATATTGCAGCTTGACAATCATTCGATGTGGTGGTTGCATTGGTTTTTCTTCCTGACACTAATTTTGCTTTGAAATCATGCGGCTTCATCTGAAATTGCACGATTTTAAAGCCGAATGTTGGTGTGACTTGGGAAGACCTCTGTATGGCTTCATGCACAGATGTCTTTGCAAGTCACACCCAAAATCTGCAGGAGAGTTTAAAGCAAGGTGTGTCTGTCTTCACATCTAAGAACTAATTTGCATGTGATATGTTGGCTTTTGAGTTTAATACGGCTTTTAGTCATACCTAAAAGGCTGCCTCTAGGCCAAAAACTGAATGATTGCACTGCTGACCACTCAACTCAGTCCATGGCCGGCAGCCACTGTTAATCATTAGCTCTATGCTCTGCCCCTCCAGTGCTCACTGGAGCTGTGGTGGGGTTGGGATAAACTGGCTCAGGCTCTTGATGGATTGGTGAAGCTGTCAGTCCAGGTTGTTGGGCAGAACCCAACCATATATTCAGATAAAAAAAATAATTTATACAGTCAGTGTAGATGTATATCTGTAAAGCCTATATAAACAGAATGCAGCTAGCACAAATGAGATCCACAAACTTTACAACACAGGTGCAGCACAATAGGTAAATGGTTAAATGAGCCAATAAATCAATGGTGCATTAAAAAAAATCAGCCCTATATGCAGAGATAAACACAATGTGCACAAGATGCACTAACAGTCCCAGCAACAAAGGAGAGGAGAATCCACGTAGAGGGTATTTAACACCAATGGTGCATCCCTTCACTACAGATCAGTTGGCTCAGGGGTCACTAAATTGAGGTTAGGTAAGCAAATAGGTGGTCTGCTGTGTGTTTACCCCCCTAGCCTGGGTCAGGCTCTGTAGGCAGTCTGTCTCTGCTACAACTTTCACTCAGAGATTTGGTCAAACATGTCCCGGATTGCATGGATGAACCATAGTCGGGTTTATTTTTCGGTACATGGACCAGCTCTGGTGTCAACCAGTCTTCTGTCTAAAGATCCAACTTGCCAAAATCTCTAATTGCGTCGGTTTCTTTCTAGCAACAGTAATTGCAGATTTCGACTTGCCTCTGTTACACCATAGCTGGGCATTAAAGGTTGCCTCCTTGGAGGTGGCCATCTTGGCTACTAGCAAGCATACTAACAATGCCTACTCATATTGTCGCCTATAGTGTATAAGGTGAGTATGTTCTGTGTAAACGGGCACGTCAATCTGCAGTTACTGTTGCTTGAGAAACCATAAGTGATTAAGTGGAGCTTTTGACTAGTTTGCTTTGTTAGAACACTGGCTTTGACCTGTTGTCTGAAAACGGGTCACAGGAGTGCAGAATGAACCACTTCTGTGATCCATGAGAAGTACGACCAAAGTTGTTTTTTATTTTTTTTTTTTTGCCTTACTCCTAAGTCTTGTAAGCCCACATCTTGGAAGATTGTACTATTTTTAGCAATGCTATATAACGGGTAACTTTAGGTTAAAAAGTGGCGTAGTCTAGCTTACAAAAAGCATACTATAGTAAAGACTTGGTCCATGTCTGTAGTTCACCCACACCAGGCAGGAACAGGTACACTTTATTGTAGGCACGATAAAGCGGTCTATACTTGACTTGGAGCAGCACCCAAAAAAATTGTCAATACATCAGGAGTGGCCAGGCCCCTGCACTGCCATGCATCATGCAAAATGCTGCATGTGTTGATAAATATCTGATCGATCCAGGAATCTTGTCATGCCCATAGCCTCTGTAATGAGCTATCAAGTTGGCTGCACCAAAATCCCAGGTAGTGTTTAGCCTTTCCAAGTTCTCCTTTGCTCAACTACAAAACACCTTACTCTTCTGTTATGAAGTTGAGAGGGAAGTATCCTGTATCCAGGGTTGTTAAAGCAGACCTTCAACTTTTACTAAAATTCACATTGGCATGCATTCCTACGGAGGACAAGAATGGTTTTTAAAATGGGGGTGTGAGAGCAGGGTTACTGGTTTAGAGACAGCATGGATATAGTCAACTCTACTATGTACAATAGGTTACCAGTTTTCTTGCAAGTGCAGGGGGGGTTCTCTTTAAAGGGGATTAATCCTAAATCTGCATATATTGTTGTATTATGTAGAGGTTATTTTGCCCCTGACATAATTTTTAATTCAGGTGTATTTCTCAACCCTTTTTCTATTACTATTAAGGTAAATTAGTATGTTTAGACTAATTTTAAAGGGCATAGCCCTGGGTGCAGGTTCACTAAGCTCATTCATGTATGAATTTTAAGGTTGGTCTAAAGATTTGGCAAAGAGCTCTTATCCCAAAGACTACACTTGATACTATGTAAACAGGTCTTGTTACCTGGCTGAAGGCAAACACTTGAGATTGGAGAACTTGTTACCAGTTTTGAGTTGACTGTCTGGCCTCCAATGCATTGTCTGTCTGACTTTTTTTTTTTTAATACAGCCCAGCTTGCATCCACTGTGGAGGGTTTTGAGGTTGCATCATTGCAGCAGCAGAAAGATCAGCAGAGTTACTATGTGCGCCTGGGCTCCCTGTCTTCAAGAATTCGTCACCGCGCATACCAGCACTCATTGGGCAAGGTGAGGAACGCCCAAATGAGCACTGCAGAAGTTCTATCACAACTGCATCAAACTTTTGATCTGGTAGGAATTGTGTTGTATTTATACATGTGAGCTATGCAGCACAAACAATTGGAAGTAGTCATTGTTTGCTTTTGTCCCTCCCCTTGCTGTATTTCAAGGTGGAGTCTTTCAACCAGAGTGTTCAGGGAGGTAAAGAGAAGCTGCACCAACTCTGGGTGGATTGGAGCAAACGGCAACCAAAAACCGGAACATTCACTGCTGGTGAAAATGGATGTGAGGAACAGGTAATGGATTATGAGACATGTGATCTGTATTGCTATGTATAAACATGCACATGGTTAATTTTGGATTCCTTCCAGGTACTATATACATTTTGCAAATCGGACCTTAACTGGCTAACAAATGCGCCAGACCCCATGCTGTGATGAGGGATGGGTGCTTTGAGGGGAGACAAGGGCCTCTTCCCAACAAACCTTGCTGGTGGGGGTCCAGGGGCTTCTGGGTGTCCCAGATCCTGACACCCCCCCCCATGTGAATGAGTATCCACTACACCCATTCACACAAAAAAGCAGTGACATGTGAAAGGGAACAGCCAGGTCCTTTAATAGCTCTGTCTTCTCCCGGTGCATTTTCTTCCTGCTGTCTCTCCCAGTGCTGTGAGTCCATAGACAGTGCAGCTTGGCCTTTCCTCCCCTTCATGGGATTTAATGGCAGCAAGAGCCAATGGCCCTTGCTGCTCCCTCTATTCACTTTTGGAGCAAGAGCGCAGCTCTGCTGCATATGGAATACCATGCTAGTGGTACATTTTTGGTGGTTAAATTTTTTTTTTTTTTCTGACCAAATATGCAGCATGAAGAATTTAAGCCTGGGTTCACATTGATGCAGTGCAGGACACAGCATTTAATTTGCACAGGAATTGCAGCCATTCCTGTGCAATTTACATGCAGTGTCTCTAGGGTGTATTTAGAGCCATAGATTTGTATGGCTCAAATCACGCCATTTGCACCAGATTCGAATCACATGGTGGTTTGCACCCATGCGATACGATTCTGCAAATTGCACTGCGTTTTGAAAAATTCAGGGTGTTGTACACTCAACTATCAGTTCACATGAACTGGTTGCCATTTTGATGCAGTGTGGAATCTGCACTTATTGAGGCCAACACCACAACAGATCAGTGTGGAGACATACAGAAAATTTAAAGGATACATATTTCTTAAGCTTTTCCTACGATAAAGGTGCCAGTGGGCGATAAATTCTAATTTTAAAGTCTCTTTATAACAAACACGTTATACTTGCCACCTCTATGCAGTTGCTTTTGCACATCACATCCTGGATCCTTTTCTTGGATTCCTCTCTGCTGCTCCTGGGCCCCTCCCTATCGAGTTCCCCCTCAGCCAGCAGTTATCTATGGGGGCACCTGAGCCAAGTTGAAGATCCATGTATCCATTTTGAGCCCTGGCCCCACCCCCTCTCCTGCTCGGCTGACTGACTTTGATTGCCACGAGAGCCAATGGCGCTTCTGCTGTGTCTCAGCCAATCAGGAGTATTCTGGACATCACTGGGGAGAGATGGGGCTCGGGTAAGTAATGGGGGGGGGGGGGGTTCTGGGGAGGCTGCTACACACAGATGTGTTTTTTATTTTTATTCCTGATATGAAGTCATATATATATATTGTATGAATTTTTTTTTTTTTTTTTTTTTTTTTTTTCCCAGCACCAAATTTCCATTTGGTGCACCTCACTTTTAATTATCTTTAATGTCCCACTGGACTTATTGGACTTTCTATCTGTCAAGACTTATTACATTGACCTGAATTTATTTCTTGGGTGAGTAATAGACTTGTCTTCTACAGGCTCTTGACTCCAGAGTGCTCGGCATGACCCAAATGATGACTAAACAGCTTCAGACCACATGCTTCACCTTGATATCTGGGGCTCAAGGCCTCCCAGCCAACATCCAGGAGCGCATGCAGCAGCTGCGACACAACGTACAAGAACTGCACACCTCATTCGCCTCTGTTCGCTCACTTGGTGATGTTTCTGCTGGAATTCTGGCACAGAGCCGAGCGAAAGCCACTCAGGTCCACGACCATGTGAATGAGCTTTTCAGCTATGTAATGGCAAACACCCCGTTGACTTGGGTGGTGGGACCTTTCGCCCCTCAGATTGTTGAGCGTCCTGAAACTCCAGAAGACTTCAAAGAATAAGTGACCGGACACTCTTTTCAGTTTTGCAAAGGGAGTTTGATTGGGGGGATATGAATCTTTAAAAAAAAAACAGTGAAATTGCACTGAATTGCCTCTGCTGCACTTTTTCTTAAACTAGCACTTACAAACGTCATTCTGAAACTGCCTTGTATAATTGCCAAAATACACTAACATGTGATCTGCAGCTGGTCTCTGGTTTTCTTTTGCATTTTTGTGAAATTTTAAAGGGTAGTGATCAAGGGAAGTAGTGCTTTCTTTGTCCACCATAATGCTGTGTAGCAGAGAAATCCCAGCTGAAAGCCTGCCCCATTATTTGAGATTCTAAGATTTAAACATTGGTGGTCCTCCCAGGGAAGGGATTTTCAGTGAGTGACCCCTCTTGCACCCCCCCCCCCCTTCCTTTCTGTTCTGGATAGCAGCAGTCTCTACAAACTGATAAGGGTGGGGGTGTTACAGATGTAGGGTGTTGCTGTAGAATATCAATGACATGACTGGATTCGTCTGCATTTTTCAGGGAAATGGTATGTTTGAAAGGGCTGTTGGGAGTTTAATTGTGAAGGTGCCACTGTTTCATACGTGTGGAATGGAAAGAGTCCTTCAAAGTGTGTGGTCAATTTTAAAAATGTTTCCATA
This sequence comes from Glandirana rugosa, assembly GCA_018402905.1. Classification (NCBI taxonomy): domain Eukaryota; kingdom Metazoa; phylum Chordata; class Amphibia; order Anura; family Ranidae; genus Glandirana; species Glandirana rugosa. Next base: position 333,164 of record BLSH010391130.1, on the reverse strand, counting down.
TTTAAGTTTTTCCAGCCTACTCCTTTTTAACCACTTGAGCTCAGTGTGGGGGTTTTAAATTTTTTTGCATCCTGTTACCAGTGTGCACTATAGTGTCATGATTGGCAGTGACTCGAGACAAACTGGTGACAGTATGTTTAGAAAAGTTTTAACCACTTCCTGCTGTATAATATCCTATGATTGTGCCCAGCTTGGCTGCATCGTGGGTCTGGTCTTGTGTTATCTGCCATGAATGGTTTACCATTCATGACAGCTGTGAACTGTTCCTACAGCTAATTGCTTGGTACAGGGTCCTGTGATTGGCACAGGTATCACATGGTAACTGGGTTAATCACTGCAGAGGAATCGCAGACTGCTGTAATGAATTCATTCAAAATGGCACATAATCACTTGGCCCCAGTACTGGGATCAGCAATCTGTTGTTCACCCCTAAACCCTGATGTACATGTTCATTCCAGTGCCTGCACATGCTGCTGTGGCAGATCAGCAAGTGGTTAATCTGAACAAACTTGAAGTTGTGTCAACTTTGAAGATCCTTATACATTCACTATGCCTTGTGAGTAGACACTAGCAGATTTCAGTGCCTGCCTTCTGAACTAGAGGTGCTGAGAGGAGTTTTGGGAGGCTGTCGGCACAGGAGTCCCTACTTGTGGACAGTAAGGTACCATGGGACACACAGTCCTTAGAGTGAAAAGCTGCAAAACATGCAAGGACTCCAGAGAGTTGTGGAAAGAAATGAGCAGACAGGCAGCACTTGCAACATGAAATATTTCCCAAGTAAGCTTATACTGGGTTGTTAAATGACTTTATTCCAATTATCCTATGTATGCTGTGACCATTAATATTTTAAACAATTAGGATTTGATTTCCATTCAGCCACAGGAGTGTTAGTGATGTTGGGTGACCGGACTACTTGGTGGCATGTGTTCTGTTAACAGTTTCTGTTGCAGTTTTCTTTAGCTATCAGATCCTTTTTTTCTTAGGACTTTGTGCAGGCCTGTCAAGGTCTTGGCAATTGTGTTTTTAGACCTCATCTGGTTTAGGGGCTCATTACTGTACTGAAACAGACGGGACCTTATTAAAACTTTTGGAATTCAATGCACTTTAGCAGTGAAGCACTAAAGCTGGACCCCATCTGATCTTTCTGGTAATGACACAAGGAAAAGCCTACAATGGTAGTACTTGGTAGGAAATTGTCTCATACTGACAGGTTTTTTGTGTCTTGACTTGCTATCAACACTTTTTTTTTTTTTTCCTTGGGAACAGATATGTGAATCAGACAAAGTTGGCAGAAATAATTCTCTATCCCAGTCTGCATGCAAAAGTGTGCAGTCAGTTGTAGATGTGGTGTAATAAGTAAAATCGGCTTAGCCTATATCCCAAAAACTACAGCAAATTATACTGCTAGCTGAACATCAGGGTAATCACAAAGCCCAAAAACGATATATCACACTAAGACTTCATGCACACAGGACTGCCCTGGAAATGAGCCTTGAATTTTTACTCCAGGAGACTGGGATCTGCACTACTTGACCTTTCAGGGCTACAGAGAAGATGGTGGAAGCCATTCTGTCCTGTGCTGGTAAAGTCACCAGTGGAGACTGTAAGCAGGTCTGGGGCACCTGCAGACTCTGACCCTAAGGTAAGAAAGAGGCTAAAGGCAAGTTTCTCCTTTCTTACTTCCCGGTGTAGGGCGCACCAGAGGATTTGGGATGATTCTCTGTACGATCCATAGACCAGCAGACCGGGTCTGAAGTCTGGCTGTTTGTGTATCCCTCTTTTCCCTACCAGTGGTGGGGCTTCATTTGGGTCTCCCTAGGTGGCGGAGTGCTGGTCATAGTATGATCGTCTGCATCCTTGTAAAAGGCTCATGCCACCTTGTGTCCTCTCCCTGTAGGACAAAGGAAGGGAGCAAAAGGGGAACCGCCTAAGGGACAGATGTACAGATTATCTTCTGCCTGGATACCAGCTCCAGTGCTGCAACACTCTAAGAGGTTTCCTAGAGAGCATTGCAGAGAAATGACAAAGGGTCTTGGTTTTCATTTGCTGGCTGAGCTCCTGGTTAATATGGATTGGTGAAGGCCGCTGGCTTCCCCAAATCTTTTTGGAGAGAATACTGTATGGCTGGAGCAGAGGCATCCAGAATCCTTGACTACTCCCAGTTGGGGGGAGGGGCGCATGTTTGAGGCTGGTAAACTATGTTGGTAAGCCAAAACAGAATGCAACCTGCTAAGCTGCAGATCCCCCTGAAGGGACAGCTATAAGGTGGTTGTGTAAGTATTCCCTGGTGCCATCCCAGGAGTATTACAGCAGACTTTATCTGGTCTGTAAAGCTACACCATGTACTCTGGTCCCGCCATGACACTTGCTATCATTTGTGGCAAATGGCCACAAGGTGGTTACCCTTAGTAGGAGTTCCTCCCTTTGGGTATTGGTTGCTGTGGGTGTTTGCATGCCTCCCACAAACAGTGAATGTGCTTTGTGTTCTTATCCACCATTGTGTGGTCATTTGGAGGCAGAGGGCCTAACTCCTATGAACTGCAGAGCTGGGGCTGGCTAACCCAGAGATCAGCAGAAGCTGCAACCTGTTAACCCCTTCCTACACTTAGACTCCTGGAGCCTTGCTCAAGTGTGACCTACTTTATCAATTACACCTTGTTTTCAGGGTCTCTTGTGGGTTAAGCAGGACTTTCTGTTTTTGGATTTAGGGCCAGTTCACACCATAGAAAGGCAGTCCGGATGTGTTCCGGATGCTTTTCTGCTTTCGCGTTTTTGATGCAGTCCAGTGCAGTTTTTTTCACCCCTACTTTAACATAAGGACAGTTAAGTGCAGAAAAAATGCAGCATGTTCTACTCCCCCCCCCCCTTTTTTTTTTTTTTTTTTTTTTTTTTTTTTTTTTTTTTCCCCCCTGAAGATGGAACTGACTGCACTGGTGTGAACTAAGCCATTGAAAGCCATATAACCTATTTTCCATGCGTGTTTGATATGGGGGGGGGGGGGGAACTGCACCCTGCATGTGGTGTGACTTGGCCTTAGGCAATAACCCATTCCTAGGCTGAACTAAAAGTTTAGATGTGGAATCCTGCATGATTCAATTGGCAGACTCCTGGGTGTAACCTCTATGCAAGGCTTGCATGGACACACCCAAGTTTAATGATTGCTCGTTAATGCCTGCAGGTGTTGGTCTTCTGATGGCTTTAGTTGCACACTTCAGGGCTTATTCAAAGGTGGCAGAAGCTTTCATTTATCCTAGATTTTGATAAGTTATGAGCTGGGTGGTTTTATGTCTCCCACCTTAGTGTGCACTATATAAAGTAAGTTAAGCATAGAGCAATCACTGTTAATTTACATTGTTTAAATATACAGGTAAGGATACTCAGTTTTGCTTCTGTTCCAAATAAGTTATTAGGTTATGTCTAGGAGCTGAAGCTGTAACTACTATAGGCTAACAGTATCTGCTGTGCACTCCAGTGTCTGTCTGTCTTTCTCCAAGTATGTTATAACTCTATGTAGTTAAATACTCAACATTGGAGCTTATGCTTGTGTTTTGGGTTATATTTTTATGGTACCATTGTGGTTCATGCGTCCTATGCGATTTAATATATTAAAGAGAGATGCATAATGGGCTACTATGCTTCGCATAGTAGCCCATTATGTGCCACTTACCAAGCCTGCAATGTCCAGTGCTGTCCCCCATGCTGGCTGCGTCCTTCAGCCCCTCTTCCTTCTGGGGCTGCGACTCCGGCGCTGTGATTGGCTGGAGTCGCGTGAGCCGCCAGTCACGCTACGATCGTAGTGGAGGAACGGCATGGTGGCCGTTTCTCCACTGCGCATGTGCCGACATGACTTTGGCACATTCACTACCCTGCATATCTCCTGGACCGTACAGGTTTAGGAGATATGCAGTGCACCTACAGGTAAGCCTTATCATAGGCTTACCTCTAGGTTTAAGTGGTTGTCACGAGTTGACAACCACTTTAAATCACGCAACCTTTGGGTTGCAACATTGGAAATGTAGCCTCAGAGTTAGAGTGCGGCTTTGATTCATCTTCAGTCTCTGGATTTGGGTTGCATCAGAGATCGCATCTCTATGATTAAGGGACCCTTTCCTGGGTCGCTGTAACCTTGAATCGCATAAGTTGAAACAATTGCCATTTGAATTCTATGGGCTGGCACTTATGCGACTTTGTGTTCAGGGTTGCATGGCGAGTCGCACTAGAAGTAACTGAACCTAATGGTTAAAATGACCTGCTGGAACTTTAGCCCTCATTGGTATACGTGGCTGTATGAATTGGGAGGCTTTTACCGGACCTTTTACATTGTCTTGCGCAATTGGTTGTCTTAATGCATTAAGAACCATAGACAGCAAGGGTATAAATGGTATTTTCATGCAATTTCTAAAACATGCCATACGGACAAAGCCATTTTGTCCTGTGCTGGTAAAGTCTCCGGTGGAGACTGTAGGCATGAAGCGGGTCTGAGACACCTGCAGACTCTGAACCTAAGGTAAGAAAGGGGCTAGAACTGGGTTTCTCCTTTTCTTACTCCCTGGTGTAGGGGGCACCAGAGGTTTTGGGTTGACTCAATGTACAGACCAGCAGAGTGGGTCTGGGGAGTCTGGCTGTTTTGAGTATCCCTCTCTTCCCTACCAGTGGTGGGGCTTCATTTGGGTCTCACTAGGCGGCTGAGTGCTGGTCATTGTATGATCGTCTGCACCCTCGTCTCTCCTTGTAAAAGGCTCATACCACCTTGCGTCCTCTCCCTGTAGGACAAAGGAAGGGAGAAAAAGGGGAACCGCCTAAGGGACAGATGCACAGCCTGCACGTGCAGGTTATCTCCTGCCTGGATATCAGCTCCAGTGCTGCAACACTCTTGCAAGTTTCCTAGAAAGCATTGCAGAGAAATGACAAAGTGTCTTGGTTTTCACAAAGATTCCTCCTCCGAAGCAGCTATTCTAGTGAGCACTGAGGCTCTAGTGGAGCCTTTCCTCACTCCCTTTGGGTCAAACACCATATTGTCATTTGCTGGCCTAATTAATATGGATTGATCACGGCAGCTGGCTGCCCAAAATCTTTTTCGGAGGGAATATTGCACAGTACATTTATTACACAGCCTTCCTAACGGAACTGCTATAGCAAGTCAAAGTAAATATTCTGTTAATGCTACAGGCTCAGTCGTCTGAAGTGGTGATCTGCATAACTTGCCACCAGTATCACCATGTGCCATATGAAGTCAGACTTCCAATGTTGGGCAGAGCACCGGTCACTTATAAAATTGTCAGGTTCATTTTTACCCAGTTCCTTTCCAAACACTCAAAAGCTACCGTACCAGCTTTGAGGGGAGAAAGGTCATAGGTGTGGGCATATGCATTTTGGGTAAGCATAGCATTGTGGCAGGAGTCTCGGTGGATAACTACAAGGCCCTATTGTTTAAATGTCCATAGGTATCTCTTGAATGAAGATTATGCAGTAAGATCTACAGGGTGGGTCATTTATATGGATACACCTTAATAAAATGGGAATGGTTGGCGATATTAACTTCCTGTTTGTGGCACATTAGTATATGTGAGGGGGGGAAACTTTTCAAGATGGGCGGTGACCATGGCGCCCATGTTGAATCCAACGTTTGATTTTTCAATAGGAAGAGGGTTATGTGACACATCAAACTTATTGGGAATTTCACAAGAAAAACAATGGTGTGCTTGGTTTTAACGTAACTTTATTCTTTCATGAATTATTTACAAGTTTCTGACCACTTATAAAATGTGTTCAATGTACTGCCCATTGTGTTGGATTGTCAATGCAACCCTCTTCTCCCACTCTTCACACACTGATGGCAACACCGCAGGAGAAATGCTAGCACAGGCTTCCAGAATCTGTAGTTTCAGGTGCTGCACATCTTGTATCTTCACAGCATAGATTCTCAAAGGTGTGCATATAAAACAATCTCAGTGAGCAATCCCTCCACCGACTAGCCTGCTCGCCCACCTTTCTGTTTGACCCCAGTTCCACTAGAAGGTCAAACACACTTGCCCACAGAGGGGTATAAATCTACTCAAATTGATCCTGCTGCTGTGGGGAATTCCTATACAGCTGGGATTGGTTGGAGAACAGCAACTTTCCAATGGCAGCGCAGTACACCACTCAGCGGGATGAAATACAGCAATGAGCAGCCATTAAAGAAAAAAAAAAAAAGCCCCGCACCACTGAGGAAGGCACATGATTGCGGTAACGCGTACAGGAGGAGCAGCAGCAGCCTACCGTGATATCACCCGCTGCCATGCTTTGAGACTTGCTGTCTCTGATTTTATGCTGTGTACAAGACCTTTACTTGTGAGCAATTTTTTAAAATAAATTATATGAATATCTGCATACCTAGATTGTGTTTTTTTAATTAAATATATTACAGTTGCTCATTGCTGTATGTCATCCCGCTGAGTGATGTACTGAGATGCCATTGGAAAGTTGCTGTTCTCCGACCGATCCCAGCTCTATAGGAATTCCCCGCAGGATTGATTGGAGTGTATTTATTCTGTTTTATATGCACACCTTTTGAGGATCTATCTGCATGTATTGCTATCTTTCACCCTGATGTACTTTTTTTTTAATCTATGGACTTTAATTTGTTTACATCTTATCTGATACTGCGCTGCATCCTTAGTGGGAAATATGTAGAGGTGGTGTGTTTTGTTAAACACATACATATGTTATCTTGCTGATATCCCAAATTTGTGGTTATATGTGCATGATTTGTGCTACATAAAATTGCAGACCTGTAGCATTTTTGGACAGTGCCCCAACCATGGTATATGCATGGTTTGAACTGGGCACAATGAAAACTATTGTGTGCCCTGCTGTTGAGCTGGTGTTGATCTGTGCAGATTAATGTAGCTTAACTTAGAAGGTGTTAATGAGCCCTAAAGGTTGTATTTCAGAGCTGTTGTCATTGGCACCTCTGTATTGGACTTGGTGTAGGGGCTACATGAGCAATAACATCTCTATTGAGGGATTTGGCTTCTTGTTGCCAGTCGTCTAATGTGCAGCACTGTGAAACTGGTGCTGCTAATGAGAGCCTTCAACAAGCAATTAAATCTTCAATAGTAGAGTTTTAATCTATACAGCCCTTGGCTTATCTGTGATCTACACTTACTGACCCCTTTATTAGGTACACCTGTTCAATTGCTAATCACATGGCAGCAACTCTGCATCTAGATGTGGTGAAGACAACTTGTTGATGTTCAAGTGGATATCAGGGTATTTAGGTAACGTTGAATATGGCATGGTTGCTGGTGCTAGACAGGTTGTTTTGATTATTCAAAAACTGCTGATCTACTGGGATTTTCATGCACCACTATCGTTAGGGTTTACAAGGAATGGTGGGGAAAATATCCAGTCGACAGCAAATGCGTGGACAAAAAATTCCTTATTGATATAGGAGATGATGAGCAGACTGGTACGAGATGATAGAAAGGTAACAGTAACTTAAATAACCACTCGTTTATAACCAAGGTATGCAGAATACCATCTTTGAATGCACAACACATCAAACCTTGCAGCTGATGGGCTACAGCAGTGAAAGATCACACCGGTTGCCACCCCTGTCAGCTAAGAACAGGAAACTGATTACAATTCACACAGGATCACCAAAATTTGACAATAAAAGATCGGAAAAAGGTTGTCTGGTCTGATGAGTCTCAATTTTAGCTGCGACATTCAGATGGTAGGGTCAGAATTTGACGTAAACAACATGAAAGCATGGATCCATCCTGCCTTATATCAACTGTTCAAGCTGGTGGTGATGTAGTGGTGTGGGGGATATTTTCTTGGCACACTTTGGACCCCTTAGTACCAATTGAGCATTGTTTAAACACCACAGCCTACCTGAGTATTGTTGCTGACCATGTCCATTCCTTTATGACTACAGTGTCCCCATCTTCTGATGGCTTCTTCCAGCAGGATAATGCCCCATGTCACATAGTTCAAATCCTCACCATTGGTTTCTTGAACATGACAATGAGAACACTGTAGACCCATGGCCTCCACCGTTACCAAATCTCAATCCAATAGAGCACCTTTGGGATGTGGTGGAACGAGAGATTCGCATCATGGATGTGCAGCCAGCAAATCTGCAGTAACTGCGTGATGCTATTATCTCACTATAGACCAAAATCTCTGACGAATGTTTCCAACACCTTGATGAATCTATGCCATGAAGAATGATGGCAGTTCTGAAGGCAAAAGGGGATCCAACCTGGTACCCAACAAAGTGGCTGGCGGATGCAGAAAAATACACTCAACACTTTGCATATTACAGATTACCTATGGTTGCTACATCTTTACCTTGTCCTTGCAAACAAATCACACTAGTGTAGTGGACAGGTGGGGGTGGGGGTACGGTGGTGGTTGCAGGCAGTGGGTGTGGGGGTAGGTTGAGGGGGTGGTTGCAGGGAACACACATTTGCTCCAACTCCAGCCTTTAAGGTGTTAATAGCAAGTATTCTGAATCATTTTTTCTGAAGCTTTATTAAAGCAGTGTTTTATAGCCTTGTTCACATTGGGCCTCTGCTGGTGTAAGAGGAGTGTGTACAACAAGCTTCAAATATTCTTTTACACTCCCAATTTTGCAGCCAAATTGGGGTATCACCTACTTGTGTCTTAGACACGGATCAGTACCGTCAGAATTATATCTGTCCCTGGCCTAATTTCAGTACAATGTGTGTACACACAGAGAGAAATCGCAGACGCTGATATAAAGGTTCAGAGTCAAGAGAAGTTCTGCTTTATTTGTTCCCCTTTTTACGCTTATAAAGGGTCTGCTAGACATTGCAGGGCATGTATGATAGACGTGATTCAATGAACATCAAGCAAAGGACATATAAGTTCATGATTGGATTTATCTATGTGATTATAATTTTCTTCCAGGATATGGTAACTTCTGTCTTGGGTGCGGTTCCTTCCCCAAAGCGCCATCTTAGAAATCATCTGTTTCTTCCTTTATTGTTTGTCGCGAAACCCCTTCCTTGGCGTGGGTTCTGTCTTCAATGGTATAGGACCTTCTTTTAATATTAGTGTATCTATTTAGGTTAGTACTTGAATATACAGGAAACGAACTACAAGTAACTTAGTGCAGATAGTATGTACGGGACGTTACAGATCGTCTGGGAAATATTCGCATTTTTCCCCTTGTTTATTTCGTCTTGAAGAGAACTGAGACTTGGAAATATAGTCGCAGACGCTAAAGAGAGACACACATGTGTGTAACATGACTTTAATCCGGTCCCTGTCTATATTAAGACTGCCATGACTAGGCACAGATTCTGTGTTCATCCACTATGGGGTTAAACCGA
>BLSH010391130.1:307121-319066 GCA_018402905.1 Glandirana rugosa | reverse complement strand
AAGGGCTTGTGCAATATATGAGAGCTCCATTTTTCAGGAGGGCCTCTATCTGGAGGGCAATTGCAGCTGATTGGGAAGGCTTAAGAGGGTACTGGGGCTTCCTTGGGTAAGGGGCTCCTGGCTTCATTTCCACAATAATAGGCGGAACTTTCAGATGACCTACGTCCTCCGGCCCCGTAGACCATAAACATGAGGGTATTCGGTCTAGAACTTCTTGTGGGATTCCAGTCTCGTCCTCCACATCCAGGGAAAGCAGGAGCAGAATGGAACATAATGCTGAGGCGTCTTCAGTGGTCAGCGGTGAAGTCACTTTGATACCACCATCAGGCTGGAAGGAAATAGAAGCCTGGAGCCTGGACAAGACATCTGCCCCTAACAAATTTAGAGGACACGTAGAGGAGACAACAAATCTTGCCAGTAAGTCAGGGAAATTGCCAACTTGCATAGGAGAGGTTAAAGGGTTTTTCCTAGGCGTTCCGTCCACTCCCACGCAGGTTATGTCGATATCTGACAGGAAAGAGGTATCAGGTAGTTCTTCAGCTCTGATCACGCTTCTGGCAGCACCTGTGTCACAAAGAAAAGTGGTGGGACGGCCCTCGATGGGAAGGGTTATTTTTGCAAGGGGTCCTCCAACATCTTTAGATGATGCAGTCATAGTTGGCGTGTATGACACAGGCTTGCCGAAATCCTAGCGTATATTTAAAATGTTACATGTCCGCATTCACATAGCATAACTTAAAGTGATATAAAAGGCTCTTGTGTTTTTTTTTCTAAAATGTTACTTGCTCTGTGTAATTATTTTGCACAGAGCATCCCTGATCCTCCTCCTCTTGGGCCTCCTGCTGGCGCTCCTGGCCCCTCCTCCTTGTTGAGTGCCCCTATAGCAAGCTGCCTCTGTATCCATAAGACACACGGAGTGTGGCTTGGCCCTGCTCCCTCCTCACTGGCTGTGATTGACAGCAGCAGGAGCCAATGACTCCCACTGCTGTCTCAGCCAATGAGAAGGTACAGACCCAGGAGAAACGCTGCTCTTGTGCACACCTCTGGATCGAGATGTGGTTTGGCTAAGTATTTGGGAGTGAGCTAGAAGGGATGATGCAATGTTTTTTTTTTTTTATACCGAATGCATGAAGGTAAAAAAAAAAAAACTTTCAGCCTTTACAATCACTTCACAAAGAAAATTGCTGCTTACCTTTTATAGTTTTATAGTTGCATCATGATTTAACTTTCATGTTGAGGGGGACTGAGAAGCTATGATTACTTCAAATAGCCCTGTCTGTACTGTGCTGACAGATAGTAGTGATCTATTTGTAAACTAGCTGTGTAAATGGTATGTCCTCAACGTTTGTGGACACCTGACCATCCACATACAGCTGCATGTTCAGTCATCACATTAAAAAAACCTAGGCAATTTAAATGTGGAGTTGCAGGGCACCCCATGTAGCTAAAACAGCATCTGCCCACTCATGCAGGTTTTTATAAGATTTTGAGTCTCCGTAGGGATTTGTGTTTTCATATAAAAGAATATTTGTGAGGGCAGGTAGTGATTTGACAAGTAGTCTTGGTTTATAATTGGAGTTCTAATTCATCCCAGTAGGGTTGAGGTCAGGACTCTATACAGGACACCCAAGTTCCTCCACACCAAACTCATCAAACCATGTCTTTATGGAGCTGGCTTTGTACATAGGGCACCATCATGCTGGAACAGAAGAGTCTTCTTCAAACTGTTTTCACGAGATTGGAAGAGCACCATTGTCTAAAATGCGTTTGTATGGTGTAATATTTATCAATACTTCTCACTGGAAACACTTGATTTGCTCTCATTTGGATTGGTGTATGCATAGTTTGGCCATACAGTGTAGGTTGGAGGTATAGTGCTACCCCGGTGAGGGATGCTAGTTGATGATTATGCACAGTCACTGCACTTCTGATAGCAGCACAGATGATGAGTACGACGACCAGAGTTCTCTCTCACTAGTGCAGAGGCTGCCAGCACACTGACGTAAAGAGCAGTCTACCAGATGTCTTTTGGTGACTTTATTGTTGAATAGCTTGAATGGGGTGTACTGTAGTATGGGATACTCCAGGCCCACTAACAGAAACAAGATAAAACTCTTCTCTGTGTTGCAAACTATACATACAGATCTTCTGCTCAGCTCTGAACACAATCTTCCTGTGAGAGACTAATAGAGGTTAGAGGTATGTACTCCTCAGGAGGGCAACTACTTGATCCAACTTTAAAGGACAGTCTTACCATGAGAAACTAGAGGAGACTAATCGACTAATGTATGTTCCTCTCAGAAGATGAACTATTTATCTCAAAGTCTTTCCACAAAACAAAAGGGAACTGGTTAGTGTATACCCCTAAAGAGAGGAACGACAAGGCCCAGAAATCCCAATAGCACACAGTCATGCGAATCGTGCAGCAAAGCAGTACTCATGAGGCCAGGTGAGCAGCTGTGCCCAATTGGCCTTCTCCACATGACTTCCAGTTCAACTATGCAGAGTGAATCCTTAGGTGAAGTCTCAGGGCATCCGATACCCTCCCAGATGTAGGCCCCTCAGCTCTCCCACAGCCAGGACCCCTATAAACAGCAACTTGGAACCGCAAAACAATAAGGGGTAGCTGCCCCCACCTGAACAGGTGGAATCCCTTGGATAGGAAGACAATGCTGTTCTACAACTCAGACTCTTTATGTGCTTCTCAACCACCTTCTGGGCATACCTCCCCAGGTATTGGCGGCAGCACCATAAATATTCATGCTGCCCATTTGCCTTACTCCACTCATATGTTCCAAAACTTTCTAGAAGGCAGGGAAGAGCAATCTAACCTGCAGCGTGTGAAATCCAGAACAGCCAAAAGAAATCAACAACTGCTCCAGTGGTTACAGAGGAGCCAAAAATAAATACATTTACCTAACATCCTAGCCCTAACTAGGAGGGTGCTGCAGAAGAATCGAATAGGAGTAATGTTATCCCGAGGGAAGTGGAGTGCAGGCAGAATGTGGGGAAAGAATGTAATTGGGTGGTGTGACGAACGCAGGTATCAGATCGCAGCCCTCCACACCGATCGGCGACCGAGGACCCCCCTGATCCAATACCACACTTGTCACGAACGTAACAATGCCACTCTCAGCTGCTTTCAGCACAAAGATTTCCCAGTTTGCGGGATCACCATTTAAGTGTCTGCCGCCAGAGAGCGATTGTTACCGGGCTAATTCAAGCAATTAACCCTTTCTCTGCTACCACTTCTGGATTTCCGGCCAGAAGACCCGTATGTTAGCAATACCAGTATTTCAGAATCGCCCCCGGTAACACACACTGTCACCACAGACAGGTATATTCAGATGCGTTATTCTAAAAACAGTAACGCTCTTCAAAGGAACAGATTCGTGATAGTTACTTTAAGAGCTTTAGGGACAAAATCAACACTTTTCAAAATAAGGTTTAATAATGAAAAGGTCAAGTTTTAGGTGCAGTAAAATATTTACAGAAAAATAAAAGTACAAAGTGAGACAAATTTGCAGCGAAAGAGAACAGATTGAAAAATACCTTGCATTTAAAATGTCCTTGCTTAATCAATGTTTTGAAGATGATTTCCTGGTTCCCTGATGTTTGATGTTAAGGTGAGAACTCCCAATCTGATGGTGACAGTCTCTTTTTCTCTGGACCACAAGGGGTGGGGCCATACCTCTTCTGGCCATTCGTATAAGAGAGGGAGTTTCCTTAGACAATGTCCAGGGGCGGACTGTGGAGATACATGCTGCATAATCATGCATGGATCATAACTTGTTACTGGATCATCTTACATGTTTTACAGTACGAAATTTAATTTCAGCTTGCAATAAGCTTTCATATGACTCCAAACATGAGAATTCTAAAACCTTATAGGACCTTGGGGAGGGAATGGACTAATTCTATCCCTCCTTGGGTAACAAGGGGTGAATGTTTATACTTGAATTATCCGGGCCGAAATTCTACATCCAAATATGTAATGTTTATCACTGTGGCATACCTATAGTGGAAGTTATGACACTATGTAAGTGTTCCTAACTTTTTATGTTCCAAAGTTATTGAAAGGGGTCAGAATTCCTGGGGGGTGATTTACGATATATGGCCTGTCCCACATTGGTTTGTTGTATGTTTGTTCTAGATAAGCGGACAGGTCCCACGCATGATATAATCACAGGTGGGTATCTAAGAAAAAAGTGTGATTGAAGATATGATGAAAATGGTTAATGTGATGAAGAAAGTAGGAGAGAGCATTTGCATATGACAGTCTGGTGCTGGACCATAAAATAAGAGCATTTTAAGGGTTGAATAGTTTGTGGAGCTTAGAACAACGAGTAAAGAGGAGTGGAAAGCTCTGACGTAAGAGAGGGTGGGGTCACCCAGTTGCGTCACCAGTTTGCCCCGCCCTTGCCTATATAAGAGCTGTCAAACCGAAGACAGCCCTTTCGGCGAGTTGCCTTTGAAAGAGGCGGATGCGTTTTTCTTTCTTTTTTTTTTTCAGTCCGTCGGTGCGGTGATTGACGATGGATGTACACCGCGGGACACTTTTTTTTTTTTAAATAAAGGAGTTGTCCTAAACTGTCTCCTGTGGTTTTTTACTTTTTTGACACTTTTTTGGTGAATGGCTGGGGTACAATGTATCCAATACCCATTCACATGGGGGGGGGCGGGATCTGGGGGCTCCCTTGTTAAAAGGGGCTTCCAGATTCTGATAAGCCCCCCGACCTCAGACCCTGACAACCACCAGCCAGGGTTGTCGGGAAGAGGCCGTTGTCCCCTTCTACCTAGGGACAAGGTGCTTTGGGGGGGACCCCAAACCGCCCCCTCATGTTGAGGGCCGGTGGCCTGGTATGGTTCAGCGGGGGGGGTGCTCGCTCGACCCCCCCCCATCCTGACCTACCAGGTTGCATGCTCTGATAAGGGTCTGATATAGATTTTGAAGGGGTCCCAACATCTTTTTTTTTTTTAATTTTGGTGCGGGGTTCCCCTTAAAATTCATACCAGACCCAAAGGATCTGGGGGGGGGACCCTACACTGTTTTTTTCAATGATCTTTTAAATCTATATTGCCGGGAGCCGGCAATACATTACAACTGCGAGCAAGTTTAAATGACATTTTCCCTTTAGAAATGTCATTTTGCTGCGGCACTGTTATACACATCACACAGATGCGCCCCTTTACAGACAGATCAAGGGGACATCCCAGGCACGATATTTAAAGGAATATTTCATTTTTATTGTTTCACTTTAAAGCAGAGTTCCACCCAGTTAAAGGTCAGCAGCTACAAAAAGTGTAGCTGCTGACTTTTAACAATCGGACACTCACCGATCCAACGCTCCAGCGATGCAGTCGCCCGAGGGCTCGCTCTTCTCCCCCTCCCCACATCGGCGCCGGTATCATAAGTGTGGGCACCTGGCTTTGGCTTCAAAGCCGGGCGCACATGCACAAGTCGCGCTGCGCCTTGTGAATGGCCGACGTATCATCTGGGACCTGTGACGTGTCCCAGAAGATCGCCGAGAGGGAGGGGGGAGGTGAACTTCCTTCCGGAGCCACAGCTCTAGGGAAGGAAGTGGACCTGGGACCCTGTGAAAACAGGGTCCCTAGTCCACCCCCCAAAAAACTACATGCCAATTGTGGTATGTCAGGGGGTCATCTTCCTTTAAAACGGAAGTTCCACTTTTTGGTGGAACTCCGCTTTAAGCATTATTAAAATCATTGCTCCTGAAAAAACGATTGTTTTAAAACCTTTGTTTCATTAATACATGTCACCATACACTTTTTATGGAAATAACTTGCATATAAGCCTTTAAAATTAGCACTTTTGATTTTTCATGTTCGTGTTCCATAGACTTTTTTTAAAGATTTTATTGAGTTTTCACAGGTAAGTACAGTAAATGATTGAGAACATTTTGCGGATGCAGCCGCTTTGGTTATATATATATGCTCATAAGATACAAGTATACATTGAAAGCAGTTTTGAAAGTAGATCGGTATATACAATATTTATCCCTAAACGTGTAACTTATATTATTAGAACCCATGAAATGCACTTTGAGTGTGGTCGTATATATAGAATGATATGACAGTCGTAACTTCTCTGTGTCTTTAATCCTGCTTGAGACCATCTAGGTGTGGTGCCTATGAAGATCATTATACTCGTATGGTGGGTAAGGTTGTCTCTCACAAACCAAAGTCCCAGAGATAACATTGTAGATGTAGGAATACTAGGGGTCGGTTAAGGGTGTTATGAGTGAGGTATAGTGGGGCTAGTTTAGGTAGTTCTTAAAGGAGGGTAGAGAAAAGGGTAAAAAGAATAGGAGGGGTAGAGAAAGGGAGAAGAAGAAAGGAAAGGAGGAAAGATGGGGTGGGGATAGATAACTCCTCTCTCCCACTAGCACATACAATGAATAACTCAAGTTTTGTGATGGATGTATTCGTCCATTGTGATAAAGTGCAACCAGCAGGACCATATCTTCCAAAATTTGGAGTATGAGTCTTTTGCTTGATGAATGAGTTCTTCTAATTCAGCTGTTTTTTGTATGCGTCTAAACCACTCTTCTATTTTCAGTGGTTCTGGGGATTTCCATCTGGTTGAAATGCACATTCTAGCCGCATTTACCATGTGCATGTCCAACGATTGCAAGTAGTATTTTTTAGAGACTTTTGAATGATGCAGCAAGAATTGTGCTGGGGAGAACTCAAGGGGTAGGCTGGTTATGTAAGCCCAGCTCCTTGTTGCAATGCCAGCAGTGTGGGGGGATTGTCTGCAAAATTTTGTGTAATCAGAGGGGTTTTGTACCATCTTGAGAATACTTTAAAAAGCAGTTTTCCTGTGGTATATGCAGAGCTGGTGCAAGGATTTTTGACACCCTAGGCGAAACCTCATTTTGCCGCCCCCCCTGGCTCCACCCCTGACTCCACCCCCTTTGCCCTGCCCAGCCTGATCAGCACCAATCAAATGCAGCCTCACCAGCACCCATCAAATACAGCTTCACCTTTGCCCATCAAATACAGCTTCACCTTTGCCCATCAAATACAGCCTCATGGGCGGGGGGGTATTTGGCAGATCAGTCACTATTTTTATATACATTTGCAAATGGCATGTGATAATACAATCTCATTATCTCAGTCAGACAGTGTCAGTTTTTACATGATTCAATGCAGAGCAGCCAGTGACAGATCAACAGTGGCCAGGCGCCCCTAGGCGACAGTGCGCCCTAGGCGGCCGCCTACTCCGCCTACTGGTAGAGCCGGCCCTGGGTATACGTTAATCGTTCTTTTATGGATGCATGTAAAGATATTTTCCCATTCTTGGTCGGAAATTTCGATTGCTAATTCTTGTTCCCACTTGCGGCTGGCTAAGTTAGCTTTGGGTGTGTGTTCCGCAAATAACAGGGAGTACATGTCAGATATAAGGTGTCGTTGGGGTTCCTTTTGTGAACACAATGATTCAAAAGGGGTTAGTTTCGTGACCAGTCGGGTCGGGGGTTGGGTGAGTCAAGAAAATGACGGATTTGAAGGTAAGACCAATGAGGAAATGGTTGATTGGTCAACCAGGAGGACACTGCCGATCGTGGAAGGAGGCAAACTTTTTCGTACAATTGTCCTGCTCGAATGTTGGGTTCTGGCCATATGTCTAGCAGGAATGTTGCCGAGTTTCCTGGAGGGAAATCATGATTTAGGCGTATTGATATCAATACCCTGATATCAAGTCCTAAGGTTGAGGACATTTTGTGTTTTCAGAAGGAATCCTGTAAAGAGAATTGAGTGGGGTGCATCAGTGGGTGAGATTTGCAGGTCTGTGGGGTGTGTTTAGTAGTGATCCAGGGAAGCTGGGGAAGTGGGATTGGGGACATGGCGTGTTCCAGTTGGACCCATTGCTTTGGTGGACATTCCAGTCAATTAACCTGGCTAGTTGGCAAGCTGTATGGTATTTCTGGACATCTGGAAGTTCTATGCCTCCTTTTAGTTTGAGGATTGTCAATCTAGAGTAGCCTATTCTTGGGTGAGATGTACCCCAAATTAAGTGGGTACATGCTCGTTTGTATGAAAAGAAAAAGGTGGATGGGAGTTTTATCGGTATTGTTTGTAACGAGTAGAGTATTCTTGGGCGTACGTTCATTTTAATAATGGCCTCCCTGCCAAACCAGGAAAAAAAAGGCCAGTGGACCATTTCTTTAAGTCACGGTGTATGTTTTGTATTAACGGTAAGTAGTTAAGTGAGTAAAGGTTAGTAAGGGATGCAGGTAGCTGGATGCCTAGGTAAGTGATTGCGTGTTTGTTCCATTTGAACGGGAAGTTAACTTGGCAGAACTTGAGTGTATCCTGGGGGAGTGTAATATTTAAGGCAGTAGACTTTGCGAAATTAACTTGTAGGTCGAATAGGGCTTTAAAGTCGTTGAAATCTTTGAGTAGGTTTTGGATCGTTGTAAGTGGGTCAGTGAGAAAGAGGAGGATATCGTCCGTGAATGCTGCTAGTTTGTGGGTCTGATGTGATATTTTGATACCCTTGATCTCAGGGTTTGCTCTAAGTCTTCTGAGTAAGAGTTTGAGTATAATGACAAATATGAGAGGGGACAGAGGGCATCCCTGTCGCTGCCCATTCGAACTGGAGAAGGCATTTAATAGGTGGCCGTTCACACTATTTCTTGCTGTAGGAGTGGAATATAATGTGAGGATATTGTTCAGCATTTGGTGTCGGAGTGTGTCCCATAAACTTAATAGGGTTCGCATGTTCGCCAGAACTTTTTGCCTGTTCGTGGTGTTCTGGTGCTAACCGAACTGTGGGGGGGTTCGGCCCATCCCTAGTGTGGATGGAGGAATTTGTTAGAATTTTTTTTCTTCAGGCTGAACAAAAGTCTAAAGTCTGGTACACACGTACCGAAAATTGGCCAGTTACTCCTGAACCAGCCAACTTTTGGTATGTGTGTACTGCTGCCTGTTCATCTGAAGCTGGTCTACCAACTGGCTTCTGCTGAACGGTCTTGCTGGAAAATCAGCATTGGAGCAGCGCTTGCTGAGTCCCCCTGTCACACTGCTTGAATAAAAAATGTAAAAACAACTGTTCGTGTCGCCAGCTTAATGTTTGACCAGCATAAGAAGGCTTGGCAGAAGGGTTGGGTAAACATACAGAGCAGGTTTGGTCAATTGATGAGATTTCGGAAAACAATGAGGTCAAATAAAGCACGGTTGCAGAAAACAATGACTAAGGCTGGCCATGGACAGAGCAAATTTCTTTCAGTTGCAGGAAAGAAATTTGCTTGATTTCCCCCCATCAACACAGATAATGTTGACAGGGGAATCCCTCCTGCCGAGCCATTGTGTTCTCCCAGCGGGAAGGGGGTGGGGGGGAGCCATCCATGCTGGCTGAAGACAGGGATTATCACTAGCAGCTATGACAGCCGCTAGTGATAATCACATGTAAAATCCGTCAGGCCACTTGTACCTAAGTTGATTGATCATACATGGTTCGAATGCCCATACATGGTTAATGGATCATACATGGTTTTTATACCCATACATGGTTCGAATCTTGGGCGGTTCCTGCTGATCCCATCGAGTTTTGAACCATCTATGGCCAGCTTAAAGCCATTCAGCTGGGTACAGAAGAGGTTGTAAATGTGGACTAAAAGCATTTAGGCCCGGTTCACACTGGTGCGGCATTTTTGAGAGCACAAGTTGCGTGACATGTAAAAATCAATGTTTCCCTATGAGAGCTGTCTTAACTGGTCTGACTTGTGACATGCGACTTGTCATCAGAGGCAATGTTGGCAATGCAATATGTATTGAAAAAAAAGAAAAAATCCATACCAGACCCAAGTTGCACTCATATCAAGTCGGATCCTGTTCATTAAAGATTGACCTATGTCTGGCTGATGTTGCAGAGCAGTCGAATCGGAAATTGCACAACTTTTATGTAACAACAGTGTGAACCCAGCCTTAGTTATCATAGAGCTTAGAAGTGCAGATGTGAATTAACCACTTGAAGACCAGGTATTTTGGGACACATTTGTATACATGCAAGGAAATGACTTAGAACCCCCAAACACTATATATTTTTTTAAAGCGGAGGCCCGTGGAGAATAAATTGGTGGGTTTTGCAATTTTTTGTCACATGGAATTTGCGTAGCGATTTTTCAAATGCAATTTTTGGGGAAAAAATACCCTTTTTTAAAATTTTAATGCAAAAATAGATAACAAACATGATTTGGGGTAGAGAATGTGTAGTTCTCACCAATAAACTTAATAATACAATCTGCCCATAGGGTCAGAAAAGATTTTGCATCAAAAAGTATGTGAATAAAGAAAAAATCCAACTCAAAAGAGATGGTATAATAACTAGGAATCTCCACAAGATGTCACCTGTGCACTCATCACATTACAATCGATCTAGATCTTTCTATGTATGTGTGACAGTCTAAGTCTGACTTAAATAAAGTGCAATTGCATAACAAACATAATCAGGTCCAACATAAAAGCAAACAGAATGTGCTATATATGTAAAGTGCAGTGTAAAAAAGAAATAAATCCACAAAACTGTAAAACCAAACTTTAAATGAAAAAAGTGTGATAACTAGAATTCACCACCGGAGGTCATCTAAACACTCTTAATAGAGAGGATTATCAAGTGTAGTAACTAACATTCACCACCGGAGGTCATCTGTACATCAATCAGAATCTTATACAATCAAAATCTTTCCATGTATGTGTGCAAATACAAAATAAAGCGCAAATGCAATATAAATGAGATATTTCCACTCAATATGAATACAATCAGATATGTTAAGTATAAATAAAGGGCAATAGTGATAATATGACTTGTATAGTTCAAAGTATCTGTGCAAAAAAGTGCTGTGAATAATGATGGAATTTGACCAGCATAGAGCATGATGAAATCAGTAGAATATATTGGATTGGGAAAAATGAATTAATAAAAAGAAAAATAAATAAGAATAAATATAAAAAATATTTTGCAAATGTCCCAAAGTGAATATTCTGGAATTTTAATAATACAAAAAAAGAGTTCCAAATAATCTACTGCTGGCTCCAAATGTTGAGTCACTGCACACAAAGAAGCTGGAAAGCTATCACCAAAGAAGGGGAGGGAGGGACAGGGTGACCCAGCCCGTGGAATTCCAGCTCAGCACGCTTCACCCATGGGGTGCCTAGCCTCTTACCTCCCGGGGTGACCCCAATGGGTCTAGTAGCGCCTAGAGATTGGATAAATGGAGTCTTCTCCCGCCGCCCCCAGCATATCTCTACCGAACTTGGGCACTGTGTGGGGGTGATGGTCATCAGATCCTCATCCAGACACGGTTCCTTTTTTCCCGAGACGGACTCTTCACCTCTCACATGTTATGTAGTATGTATAAACTCACATTTATTAAAAAAGTAGTAACTTACATAAAAGACTGTAGATATCAGCATTAAGCAAACAGCAGGTTGTGTAAAATGATGGGACTTCCTGTCTCGGCCGTGACAGGAAGTGATGTCACCTGGCTCCTCCCTACGCGTTACGTCACAGATCACATGACTTCTTCAAAGGGTTTTCACGTGATCCTGTTGCGGCTGAGACAGGAAGTCCCATAGTTTTACACAACCTGCTGTTTGATTGACGCCGGCAACAGATTACATTAATGCTGTGCGATTTCAATGAGGTTCAGGAAAAGCACAGGTTTTGATACCCTGAAGGACAGAGTCGGCGTTGTCCTAGTGCACTTTTGGGAAACTTCTTCAGTACACTAGACACTGCATTGCGCATCCCTCCTCGGTCCACTGTAGTGAAGGACAGTGCCGGCTCTGTCCTTCAGGGTAGTAAAATGTGTTGGACGACAAACGAATTACGACTATAGATGTCAGAAAATACATTCAATGATGAAAAAATTATTTACACTCAAATATGTATGATGTATTGTACACTCTCCACTTCTCAG
>BLSH010391130.1:282050-296818 GCA_018402905.1 Glandirana rugosa | reverse complement strand
TAGCGGTGATCAGAAATGACGCAGAGGTGATCAAATACCACCAAAAGAAAGCTCTATTTGTTGGAAAAAAAAGGACGCAAATTTGGTTTGGGTACAACGTCGCACGACCGCGCAATTTTCAGTTAAAGCGACGCAGTGCCGAATCGCAAAAAGGGCTCCGGTCCTAAAGCTGGAAATCCTTCCGGTCCTTAAGTGGTTAATAAAGACACCAGACAATCCATATAGGCTAGAGTATATATATTTTTAATAATAAATAAAATCATTTGATATAGATTGGTGAGTATAATTAGACGGTGATGGGGGTGGCTGTGCTATTTATACAAACAATTGTAGGAAGTCCCAGATTCGGATAATATAGAGCGGACGGAGGTGTAGTTCTAACGTTTGTACACTAGATGGAGACAGAACACCTCTTATGATTACGCAACTAGTTCCGGTCCTCGTGTAGTCCTAGACGACAGCGCGGAGGGACACTCATGAATACTTGTCATCACTTCACCCAGTCGTCTCAAGTGTATCTCTCCGCGCGGTGATCTTCGACTACCCGAGATCTGAAACTAGCCAGAACCGGTTGGTTGTGTAATCGTTACAGCGGTGCTCTGCCTCCACCTGGCGTACAAAATGTAAAACTACACCTCCCCCGTCTGGCCCTATAAGTATTACACTTAGTCGTTACATCACCAGAACACGCCCACCGAAGTTGTGGGCGTATTCAGGGTGACGCAACGAGCACCGTCCGTAATAAATAAGAGCCGCGCCCCGTTCCGCAGTCTCTGTTGCCGTGGATTCTGAAGAAGGAGGAAGACGTGTGCAGTAGCAGCGGGGGAGAGGCAAGAGGCCGGCGCCGATGTTCTCGTCTATGTAGTGATATTTATCGGCTGTATTTGTTTGCTCCTGTGAGGTATTTCTTCATAGCTGGCTATAGACTCACCATTTTACCAGGAAGGCTGAGGTAACTCACCGCTGTTAGTGTTGTAGTTGGGGGGAATAGGTCAGGGGATGGCCCCTTGTGGTGGGGATACCAGAAGCCGTGTCCTGTGTATTTATAGGAGAGAGGTGCTTGTATATTACTGACTGGCCTACAATTATGGGAGAGGGCTGCTATAGAACCGGGGGGTCCGTCTATTAAGGCCTACTGAATGGGGAAGCCCCGTCATAGTACGGAGTTGTTGAAAGACAGAGGATTTAGGTTTCTAGAAGGCTATATGGGCCTCAGACATGAGCGGGGTCCCCTCTACCGAGAATAACCTGGGCCGTCTATTGTAACTGCGCCTTAAAGATGGCCGCCGAGGAGAATTATGTGGGCGGCGGCAGGCCGCGTGACTCACTTCACGTGACGCATTGCATCCATTGACTCATCCGCTCTGACTCCTCCCGCATTCCTGTCCTTGGCGGCCATTTTTGCCCTACCAATATAGTATAGCTTATTGTAACTATCTGGGAATGGCTCTTCTGGGGTGAAGGTGATTTTACCGTTTTATTTTTTTTGTTTTAGAATTGTAAACTTTTAGTGGCCCCCTTTTTTTTTTTTTTTTTTTTTTTTTTTTTTTTTTTTTTTTTTTTCCCTTATTTGTCGGTTCATATATTTTTTTTTAACACGACTGGCTATGCAGGTAAATGTTATCTGTAGATATCAACTGTGCAGCTGCAAGGTTGAATAATGCCCTTCAATAGATTTATCGTATGATGCCTGTATTAAGGGGTCCTGGGGTACTGCTCATCTCCACCATCACAGGAGTGAGCTAACCAATGCTGAGCTCAGAGCTGCTGCATTAGAGGAGAGAGTGAGGAGTCTTGATTAAGAAAAAGGGCTCACTCCAGTGATGGTGGAGGTGAGCAGTGATTGAGAGTATATGGCTGCCCCTTGGGGGGGTACTCCATTCAGGCATCATAAGGTATGTAAATGGCCTACACCTATATATCAAGAATGACATTTATCTTAAGGCAGCTGCACAGTTTGTTTTAACCTACAAACATCCCTTATCTGCATATGCTGTTTTTTTTTGTAAAGGAGAACTAACCTTTTAATAGTGGTAGAGGGGGCTGGTACAGGGTAGGAAAGGGCAGGTGGACCAAACGTTCCAGCCCATGCCATGGTACGAAGCTGTTATTGAAAGCAGGCGTTTACGTTTCTAGAAGCTTCGATCTGCCTCTTGAACCCCTGTATTGAGAAGCTTAGGCCTTTTATTGTAACTACGCAGTAAAGATGGCTGCTGAGAGGCATGTGGGTGGAGCTAAGCAAGGGAGTCATTGCATGTGAAACACTGCAATGCCCTAACTATTCTGCCATTGCTCCTCCCACATTCCTGTCCTGGGCGGCCATCTTTATTGCGCAGTTATTAAACTTGCCAATATATAGAATAACTTTTTGTAGTTATCTGTAACTAGCTTTTCTGGGGTGAAAGTGATGCCAGTAAGGAATTTTTTCTTTTTTTTTAAGTTTCCAGTTATTTTTTGAAAAATTGCAGAATATGTAAATAGTTTTTATCTCAGGTTATTGCTAAAGTATGAAATTATCTACTGGTCTAACAGTTTAGGGTATTGTAAGACTGGAACAGCTGTGCATGGCGTTTACTCGGCATCTGGGTTTTGTTTATAAAGTGACACTAAGCTCCAAATTTTTTTTTTCTAGAATTTGTTTTTACTATGGCTTTGGGTTTTGTTCACTAGTGCTGCCTAATCATGTGTAATGGTTTTTGCTTTATTACAGATTTTTATTTATTTTTAATTTAGGATTTCTAAAACAAATTCCCTGTAGATTGGAAAGCGCTGGGCAGATGTAAAGTTGCAATATAAGGGGGTTAGGAGTGCCTTGCGCATAAGAACTTGCAATCTCTTAAAAAGGGAGGGTTAAGTGGCATAAAAGCTAATGGCTGTGGTGGTGAGCTGATGGAGAAAATGCTCCGTAGTTGGGTGGAGTTGGGATAAGCTTCCTTGAAGAGATGTTAGAGATTTTAGCGCAAGTCAGTGTGAATTAGCCCTCAATCAATTTTGTTTCATTTTAACATGGGTTGACAGACCTTTTGCGTTTAAGCGCAGGGTTAAGGTGTTAATAGGACACTGGATTTTTTTCTGATGTCCTTCCGTTTTGCGTTTTATAGCTGCGCTAAAGTGCACCTGTGTGAATTGGCCTTCAGGGATCATCTAAAGGTGGCCAGAGTAGAAGATAGCTGGGCAGATTGGGGTAGAGGAGTCCAGAGGAATGCTTGCAACATTAATGTGCGCATGCCATTTTAGTAGAAAGGGGATGATGGATCTTATATGCAACTTGTATTTCAGGCTTTGTTTTTGTTCTGTGAATGCTTCCTATCTGATGCAACTTGAGGAGTTGGTGTAGTTAGCTGTGCCATGATTTCTGGTCACATGACTCGCTCTATGGATATTACAATTCCCATAGAGCTGAGTGTCTGTCAGGGTTTCTCAACCAGGGTTCCTCCAGAGGTTGTGGTGGTTCTTTGAGTAATGAGCAATTTCTGCCCCTCAGATGACACCATTGTGTAAACCCCCTCTTGAGGGTGGCTACATTCACATATTGGTGTGTTTTTAGAATACCAGTAAAAAAGCTTGTTTAAACTGAAAGATAAAGGTAGAGAAGGTGCATTCTAACATATTGGATCACATTTTTATAAAGGAGATTAGTGTCACATAAAGAAGCTGGTTAC
Organism: Glandirana rugosa; assembly: GCA_018402905.1. Taxonomy (NCBI): domain Eukaryota; kingdom Metazoa; phylum Chordata; class Amphibia; order Anura; family Ranidae; genus Glandirana; species Glandirana rugosa. The sequence goes on along the minus strand of BLSH010391130.1, from coordinate 293,156 downwards.
TATGCACAGCTGTTGCTGTTTTTGTGAATTCCCATGTATTGCTTTATTTAAATTTTTAGATCAAGCTGCACACTGGGCCCCTGTGATCTGGTTTCAGGGTGTTGTCCTTGTCTCCTATGATCTCATCAGACTGCAGTTGCTGAATCACCAATATACACCCACTGGGGCTGTAGGGGCGGGGCATGATGGGACATGTTTTTGTGCTCAACACAGTTTAGGAAGTGGGGAACTGGACAAGTTGGATGTAGTGAGTTTTTAGTTTTTCTAATACAAACTTAATCTTAGTATTTTTTTAGAAAGGATAATTGATGCTTGGAATAGACTTCCAGCAGATGTAGTCCGTTAACTGTAAATGGCTTTGAACATGTTTGGGACTAACCTAAATCTATACGCAATATAAAAAAACCCCTAAAACGTGTAAATGGCGCTCTATGGACTACTTAATGGCTTTATTACTGCATAAATATCCAGGTGAGGCGTACATGGAAAGCTACCCATAGCATTTGGTAAAATGGTGAATTTATACAGCAGCTTACATTTATTTAAGCACTAGCTTTGAATTCAGAATTCTTATTCAGGAGCGCTAAGATGGCTGATCATGTGTCCTACTTGAAAGATCTATTGCTTGTTGAATCAAAGTACCTATGGACTTGTGAAGAAAAAAAATGGACTACTTACTATGCCCTTATCATAAAGGACTGATCATGAAGATCTGCAGCGTGAAGTTTTGGAGAGCGGCCTACGTTTTGACCAAACGTGGGGCGATGAGAATCCAACAGCTATGTAACTTGTTTCATGATTGTGTTATTGGGTTGTAATGACTTCTCGATTTTGTATGTTCTATCATATAGATAAAATACTTCAATATTTTTTATCACTATTTCTAGATTATCTAGGGAACCGCATTTAAAACCTCTTGTGTAGATTCCTATTTAAGGGTATTAGTTAATTTGTTTTAATCTTTCCTAGTTTACATGTTAATTTTAACTCCTTCCACCCTAGACCACCTCCACCTTACACCAGGCACCTTTGCTGTTCTGGAGTCTGGTAACATGCAAATATTTGTATGTTTATTCCTATCAGCTCATAGCTTCTTATACTTCATATCACATCCTGGGGAAGATACCGCATCCTTAGGTGGCCAGGCGCAGCTTTTTGGTAAGCAGGAGAGCGATCCCAGAGTTTGAGTGTCAAGAAATAGCCAAGCATTTATCTGGTAAGAAAACTTTAATGGAGTGTCTCCTTCTCAAAAAATGAAAGCAACAGCCCAATATAAACTGCCCTTTATATAAAAGATCTAATATAGAATCTCGGTGTAAATCCTCAAGGCTCTGCCATTCAATTTTATGTTGAACTAGATTTATGTCATATATTTTATGTAGTAACTTGCATGCAGGACTGATAACCATTACTTGATGATCCTGCAAGAAGTTAAACGCATAATGGTTGCTTTGTCAACAAGATCTGCCCTTAAATGTGATACATTTTATATATACTTGGGTGTATTGGGCAGTCAAGATAACTATTCTAGATGGTTATTTATCCTTTAGACTTTCCAAGTGATTAGTGAATGGTATCCTTAATTCACTTCACTAGTTAACTTGTACTTTTTTACCACCCACTAGTGCACCAGTCCCTTCAAGTTCCCCAATTCTGCAGCCAAATCCTTTAGCACAGCATATGTGTAGTTGCTATTGTGACAAGTTTGGATTTTCTTTCTAGGCGTTTTATCTGTGGTTTTCTGGTGCCTCTTCAGAAAATGCTTTGAGGGTTTCAAGTAAGAACTTTCCTTGCTGTTTTTGTTATTTGTAACCCATGTGATTCATCATATTGCCATTTTTATGTGATTGTACAAATACATCTTTCTGAATTAAAATTTTTACAGATGAATGTCTTGTTTCAACATCTTTGTTAAAGGTCTTGTACAGTGTGCTCAGAGGTGTTTGTCAGACATTGAAGTGGGCCGGACAAAACTGCAGTGTTCCAGAACCCCAGAGTACTGTATTCTGCAAAGGTTACGTTAAGTACAGTGCTGGTTTCATTTATAACAAACGTATCAACAAAACAATGAACCTTGCTTTTGTAGACAGACTTTACTCCAAATATTCTATTTCCTCAAAGTGAGGATGTTTACATGTGAACTTCTGGTTTCATTTTGTAGGACAGGTTACTCAATCTCAAGGAGAAGAAAACAAGGGTATTATCAGCTTCTCTGGCTGAGTATACTAAAAAATCAACCACAAGTCTGCATGTTCAATGGACACCAACAGCCACACCATCAGTTATAAGTATATTGCTGAAATTTTACATCAAATCTTAGTGGGCCAATTACATTAAAACAAGTAAATGTGGAGTGAGTTTAAAGTGAATCTATAGTCAAAACTTTTTTTTGGTTACTTGGATTAGATTCCATGTCAGAATTTACTGCTATCCAGGGCTTTTTTGGTGGGACTTTTCTGGGGACCACCTTTTCACCAAAGTGAGAAAACTGATGTTTAATTTGGGGGGGGGGGGGTTGCTTTTTAGTATTTGGATCCTCCTATTGTGTTTTAACTCCTGTCACTTATGCCTTCCCAGAACTGGAAGTGACCCTTTTAATGCTTCTCCGCCCTATCAAATAATTTTAGTTAATACTTTAACCAAGTGTGATTGCCCTAAGCAATTCCCCTTTATTTGCTCCACTTAAAGTCCCCCAAAACGTTAGGGCTTTATATGTAATGTAAAAACAAGATTGCTGTAATGTGTGGCCTTTATGTATATCCAGCTTGCTGTCAAAATTCATGCTTTTGGTTTTTTCTCCCTCCCACACCCCTCTCAAACTGGTCTCTACTTAGTCCTAAAAGCGGAGTCTTGCCCCAAGTGTGACCGGTTCTTCCCAGTCAAGAGCTTTTCACATAGGAAAGGAGTATTGCATCACAGAAATGGTATGACTCGGTTTTAGCTAGTGTGTAAAGGTATGGCCAGGGGAATGGGTTGTGCACATGATTTACTGCATGTACATACACAAGTGTGCTTCTTGAAATCAAAAGCATGCCTTTTTTGTACAAAACTGTGCTGCTATACTGTTCTACTTTTTAAGAGGGGCACTGCTCAGCTTCTTGAACCTGAGCGATGGCCTAAGGCTGGCATTTATAGGGGGGAGTTTTCACGTTTTTTTTTCTTCATACAAATATTTAAAACTGCTTTCATTTTTGCTACTCTAGAAAAAACATTCTGCCTGCTCTGTGGGAGACTGTGGTCTTAGCAGCATTTCGATCACCCCCTGAGCCACAACCTTTTAGGATAAGGCCATGTGTTCCTCTGATTCCCATGTATCTACAAGGCACAGGCGAAGTAGAACAGGCTGGAGAATTCGGGTATCAAGTTGTGTATGATTAACGGACCCAACTGTCTCAAAGAATGTCTGCAAAACAGTTGAGGTAATGTGCGTGTAAACACTTATCTTGTGTCTCATCCTCTGGAGAAAACAAAAGCAAATTCACTGAGCATGTAGTATATTTAATGTTGGTAGAAAGTTCCTGAACGGCATCAATTCACCCGAGTGAATTAAATTCAGTAAATCAAATCACATTGTGCCTCAAAGGCAATTCAACGTAAAGTAATTATATATGCAATTTATATGGAACCTCTAACTTGGTTGTGGGTCTGGTACTTGTGATCTGATGTAGTTTGACAAGCTGCTAAAATGGTGGGAAATAACACCTGGAATGTAAAATGGTTTTAGTTTGGGGGTTGAATAAGCAACACAATGATTACTCTTGGTTTTGTAATACAAAAAAAAAATAAAAATCCCTTTTTACTTGCTATTAGTAATCCCATCCCTGCCCTCTGGGGCTGCGTGAGGGGAGAAGCTGCTTGAGGATTTCGATTACCTTTACTGAAGCAAGATGGGCCCAGTCTTGGCAGTTGGTCAGATCAGCTGTCAGGAAACCAGAAGAGCATCACTGAATGGATCACCGATTCCTGCCCTTCACACAGGAGATAATGCTCCCGCAGCAGCATTGTGGGTTGCTGGGATAGTGGTGTCGCCTGAAACTGGCAAGATGAACAGGTAAATCAACACTGACACCACTATAAAAAAAAATGCTCAATTACACTCACAAGGCAAAATTACACAAATTAGTATTTTTTTTTTTTGTTTATTGCACAAATTAAATCCACAAATTCAGACACGAAGGGTCCGGTCCATTTTCATTGTGTCACCTCTATTTTCATGTTTGCAGTGTCTAAATAAGACTGCCATCCAGTCTGTACTGGGCTAACTGGCCAGTGCCTGTCAACTGATCCGGTTGGACACCATTCCTCACCAATGCTAAGAGTGTGTTGAAGGTCTATACCAATATACAGCACTGAAGTGGGAAGGTGGAACACTATTCTGCCAAGGAAAAAGGGTATTTAGAGCAATTTCAAAGTGAAAATCCAGTAAATTTGTTATGCTGCTACAGGACTACAAAGAAAGGTGTGATGTCAATCAGTAAGTACTTCAATGGTTGCTAAATTGCATGTAAACCCCCAAAATAGTGAGTTATAGCTGGCTTTTTTACAAACTAATGTGCTCTGTCAATCAAGGGTTTGCTGGCACATGTTAGGTACTAACCCCTGTGGCCATCAGGGTTAAGCTGTAGGCTACTATGGTAACACTCCACGAATAGGATGTCGTTTCAGACATCCTTTTCTCCATGTTGGGAAGCTGACACTATGGTGAAAGGCGTTGTCATGGAGGCTGATTTATGCATATACCTCCATGTATTGAATCTTCTGCCATGGTTGTTACATAATTAAACCTATGCACCAATTGTTCCTAGATGACAACTTTTCTAAAGCCAAATAGAATCATTTGCGTTTATTTGTAGAGACCATTTTGAATAAACTATTTTTTAATGCATGTTTTAGGGATTTTCGTACTGTAGGGCCTTCGTGCTGGTGTTCCCTTTTTTAGATGTTGCCACCTGTTGCACGCAATGTAACTGGGCAGTTCAGCCTAATGCTTAGTCGGTCTACTCTTTACATTTCAGTTTACCCAAAGTGATGATACATCTAAAGTAACCTTCCTGCTGGGTTGCTTGAGGTGGAAAAGCTGTCTCAAACATAGCAAACAAGATTTCCAGTTCATGAAAAGTCCAATGTATGTAAGTACCTAAAAGTAGGGGGTGGAAAAAAACATCCAAACCAGATTACGGTATATAACCATTTCTGCATGCAAAATTACTATAGAGGCTATCTCTATTGTCCTAGGCCCTTTCCTGCTACTACAACTGCCCATAGTAAAAGAAAATTATGCAGGCCCAATGGAGGAAGTGATAACCTGTCAATGTACAGATTAGTATGTGGATAAACCTTCAAGAATCTTGACTATAAACCTGCTTCTTTATCCCTGAATAGTCTGATGGGGTTGTGAAGATTTGATTCTAGCATGTTAACATCTGGCTATTTTTTTTTTTTGCTAGCAAGTTTTTATAAGCCCCTTTTCCTGTGGAACTAGAACTTAGCCAGGACTTAATGTGGAACTGCACTTTACTTTGAATAATAGAAATGAGTTGATTTAGAATTTGTGGTGCTCAGATAAACTACATGCTTTTATTTTAGTAAAATCACTCCTCAGCGCCCCCCCCCAGCATTTCTGGTTGTGCCATCTTGAGTAAGGGCAGCTTACTTCCTGGAATCCAACCGTCCTTAGCTCTGGTATGTAAGCAGGATAGGGTGTGCTTAGCTGAGAATGCCCCTCCCTAGCTCCTGGAATGTATGATCTCATTTGCCTGTGAATGGAAACCAGGAAGTAACGGAACAAATATGTATATTTTTTTTTTATATTTAAAACCGGCATATATGGATCTACTTTCCTATTCTTTTACCAATGCTAGCAGCATAAGGATTAGAAATGGTCCATATTAACCACTTGCCGACCGCCCGCCGCAGCGTGACGGCGACAAGGTGGTTTGTTATCGCGAACCGCCGTCATAGGATGGCGGCCGCGATAACTAGCATTGTGAGCGCGCCCGCACGCTCGCTGTGTTAGGGGGGAGCGGTGCGGCAGACTCGATTGCCGCCGGCTACCTGCGATTGCCCCCCCCCCCATGCACTGAAAGAAAAGAGGTCCGTGTAAGTAAACACGGACCTCCGTTCTGTGAGAGGGGGTTTAAGTCATTAAGGTTTTTTTTTTGTTTTTGTTTTTTTTTGGTCAAATCCATTCAGGCTTCACACATTATCACAATTTATAAGGTGTGAACCTTGGATTAAAACATTTATAATTAGACCTATGTTATAATTGTAATATGATGACCCTAGTGTACAGCATGCATATGAGTGATCCTGCTATAGGAACACTGGGAAGTACCTCCTCGGTTCTTATGTGCAAATGGATAAAAAAAAAACATAAGAGAAGTCTGTCTAAAATTAGGTGTATGACAAAAATTTGATTGCTTTGTTTGTGAACCAATTTGTACACAGGAGAAAGTGTCTCCCTTTTATGTTACACATCTAAAAAAAAAAAAATGGAAATTTACTACAAAAAAAAAAACTCATGACTTGTATCATTACAGAAAAGGAGGGGGGGTTTATTTGGGACTTTATATGAGGTGTACAGCCAAGGAAACGGCGGCACCTCCATCCCTAATAATTGTACAATGCTAAAAACAAAAAAAGGTTGGGACTTTGTGTGAAGCTGGCACCCAGAGAGATATCCTAATGGGAGAGTGTCAGACTGGTACACTATAAACAAGAACCATTTTGCAGTATAACAATACATAACAGATAAAGTAGATGAAATCAAGCATTTTTTATTCCATACGTAGTAAACACGGTAACATGATGCTAACACCATGATAATCTATTGGTTCATATTATAAATACATATCAGGTCAGAACACACTCTCAAGACTAAATAAATACTTACTAATAGGTTCTAATGGATTGCACCTTTTTATAGTTTTATCATGTTATATGTTGAGGAGACATATGAGAGTGTGTTCTGACCTCCTGATACGTATTTATAATATGAACCAATAGATTATCTCTCTGGGTGCCAGCTTCACACAAAGTCCCAACCTTGTTTTTTGTTTTTAGCATTGTATCATTACAGTAATTCTGATAAGCATCAGTTTGAAAAACCTTTTCATATCAAACCCAATGCAATGTATGTAGCTTAAAATAACTGACTAAATCACCAATTTAGTTAAAGCTGAACTCCAGACAAACCGTTTAAAAATGCTGCTATGTGCTGGAAGGATTGTATTGTGTCCATCCACTTTTTAATTAGTTTACATAGCCCTGCCTGGCAGCAGGGAGAGGAGAAGCAGCTGACTTGAGTTTCTCTCTGCGCACTCCTCCTTTTGGTATGTTTCTTGTGCTGCTGCACAACTAATTGGCTCCTTGGGCTGCTTTCTCCCTCACAGGATGAACTCTGCTGTCCAGGCACTGTACATGGATGAGTAAGTCTGATTTTTAGTCCGATTCTATAAACAAAAAAAATGTAAGATTGCATTGATGAATACAACGCTGCATTGATTTTTTTTTTTTTATCTTGTCTCTAGTTCAGCTTACAAAATCACATTAAACAGTGTGTCAAAAGGTTAACATGAAATGGTTATCTTTTCTCTGACAACATAAGTTTTGATAATTAGGTTTCCCAGTAGTTAAAAACTAACATGAAACCACACTTGCGGACAGTTCACACCACATGCAGTCCAGTGTTTCTGCATCAAAAACGCATGAAAAGTAGGTTATATGATTTTCAATGGCAAAGTTCACACCAGTGCGTCCAGTTCCAGGAAAAAAAAGCACATGCTGCATTTTTCCTGTACTGGAATGCTGTAAAATGCACTGCAACACACATGTCCTTTTATGGTTAAGAAAGAAGAGTGAGGAAAAAAAAGCACTAGACTGCATCAAATGCACTAAAATGTGTTAAATACACATGCAGAAAAGCATCTGGAATGTGTTTTTATAGTGTGTACTGGCCCTGGAACTATGGTCAAAATGAAGAAATACATTTATTCTGGACCTATACAGTCTGTTAAACACATCGCTGATTGTTTTGCAAAAAGCAGTAAGAATGTTGAGATCTCTACCTGGTCTGCTCTCATATGCACTTCCTTTAGTGAGGTGGCAACTTTACTTCCTGGTATTCAAATTGCCTTCGTTTAACAGAACGCTTGTCCCCATTTCCATCCATCTCTTTGCAGAAATGTCCTGACATCACTGGGGGAGGGGCTCTTGTATGTATAATAAAATGCCTGATATTTCTCTGTGCTACAAGTCTTGGTTAGGCTCCACCCACTCCCACCGATCTCCTGCCTTTGCCTGCTCACTTCTCTAGCTCCTAGCTGGTGATTTGTAAACTGGCAGAATAGAAGCCTAGAGGAAAGCAGGCAGGGAGAAGCGCACAGATTGCTAGATGGATCTGTGTGCAAATGAGCCTGTACTGTTTTTACATAGCGCGCACACACCCAACTATTGATTGGCAGATTGGTGTGTGTTATGTAAAATAGACTGAGCATCATAGAAGACAGGACTGTGGGGGATAGACAAGCTAGTTCACTGAAAGAAAATGACATCTGAGCTCTGCTGCACTCTTTCCATCACTTGTGTATAGCAAAGAAGGAATGAATGGCGGATTACAGACCACAAAATGTAGCTACATGGTAGGAAAATAATAATTTCAGTTATGTTGAGTACCATGTGTAACTTTCAGGTATTTGAGTATTTACTAAAATTATGTATGTTGCCTTTAGTTTAACGTTAAATGTTAGCCGAATATTGAATCGGGTACAATGTCAAAAACGTTGCATTCCCCAGACAGTCATCTGCAACAACACCTGAAGAACGCAGCACTTTATTGGCCAATTGGCTTTAAAGGTAAATCTGCTCACAAGAAGGTCAAGGTTCTTCAAAAGTGTGCTCATCTGGTAAAATCTTTCCATTTCTTATAGGGTATCTGTTGGGAGGGAAAGCATTTGTGAAACGTGGGCACATTGTGCTCAATTACAGCAGGACTTTTAACAGGGTACTTTATACAAGGACATTCCTCAATATGACATTAAACTTAAAATGCTCAGCTTATGATTGGAAGAACAGAGGTTGGTGAATGGCTTTAAGATGGTCATCTAATAGTTCCAAAGAGTGTAAAAACCTGTATATTACAAAGGTACATCGTTAATACAGAATCTGAAAACTTTCAGACAGTTATGTCAAGCAACACTCTGGTAGGGGGCTTATTTGACGTATATTAGAAACCTGTAATACCTGTATCGTCAAACATGCAAGATTTCATCCATCTCAAATGTAAGTGGAACTTCAAAAACCTGAAACCTTTAAGAGAAAATGGGTGTGTTTTTTATATTCTTATCAATGGGCATTTCAACAGACTGAAGAGGAATTCAGCAAATTTCCTTAGAAAAACCATAGATTAAAATGATTTCATTGTTAAATGAGCCTTCAGTATCTATGCCATTAAAATATTTCTAATTTCCTACAATATACTTCAATATGTACATTGAGATAGTTAAACACTTGGACAAATGATTGCAAATTAAATGTTTTTTGGTGAGTGTAGGGAAGTTTGAATCTGGTCTGCATTGTCTACACGTAAAAAACATTTGGACCACGCGGGGCGCAAGTACAATGGCACGTGTCAGAGATGGTTTGTTAAATGTTATTTTTAGGGGTTATTAGGAAATTTTATAGATATACAGGTGGTCCCCCTAGTTACAAACATCTGACTTACAAATGGAGGGAGACAACAGGAAGTGGGAGGAAATCTACCCAGAGGAAGGGAAATTCCCTCCTGTAAGAGTTCTGGGAAAAAGGTGTCTCCAACGATGCTTTATCACCAAGGTTTGTTTCCACAACAACCCAACACTTTCAAAATCCAATTATTATTGGCACAGGAAGTGAGGTGAAATCTGAACAGAAACCTAGATGGCAAAACAAACATTGCAGGGGTGTTAATCCTTCCCTATGCTATTCAAAAAAGCTTAAAATAGTTTTTTTGGCTGGAGCTACACTTAAGTTGAATTTGTTTGTCAGAACAGGTACATTTTTTTTTTTTTTAAGAACAAACCTTGAGACCCTATCTTGTTTGTAACCCGGGGACTGCCTGTATCTCAACAGTGATTTAGAAAGATGGATTATTCATGGGAATCTCAAATTCCTGCAGGATACTTTTGAATGCCAATAAACTGTAGTTTTATAATGTCCAAGGAAATATACAGTATGTTTCGATTGTATCCTTTACATTCTACAGCTACCGTAAGGATGCAGTGACATTTGGAGACCTTACAGGTGATCTATCATATGTATGTGATTTTCTAATGCTGAACAGTATTGTATTTTTTTTGTTGTTTGCCTACATTGTCTAATGTGACGATTTATCTTTTGGAGGAGCTAATTTTGTGTATGCATCTCCTTTCCATCATCCCATCGCTATTTTCCAGACTTTTTTGAAGCCCCTTCGGTGTCTGCATTGTCCCTTATTTTATTTTTATCTCCTAGTAGTGCACCATTTTGTTCACTGGGATAAACCATATTTCCTTGATAACAGAAATGATTTATAGGTGGGGAAAGAACCATCTACTCCTCTACTACATCTGTTTGGATGTCTTCAGAGAGGTTTTGGTGAGCTGCCAGAAATGCTGGCCCTGTTTGTTTTTCAGAATGCATAGGGAAGCATCTCGGCCACAGTGAAACATAAATGAGATGAGCAATGGCCAAGACATACAGGGTGCAGATGGTTTGATTGTATGACTTTATTTGTGGCTGTTGAATTTTTTTTTTTTTTTCTTAATTTTTCATCAGTACCTAGCCACTCTTGATGGCAAATGAAATGGATTTTGGGTGGGAAAAATAGAGACTTTGTTTTCTGGATTACTCAGATATCTTTCAGGAACTTTTTCTAGTTGAGATAAGTCGAACATCTTTGTTCTTCAGCTTGGGTATTCTGGTTCCAATATATCTCAAGGTTTTTCAGTGTGCTGGAAAACAGATAAGAATTGGAGCACAACAGCAGGTGTTTTATAAAGATTTTTAACAATTTTGGGATGTGTAAGTTTTTTGGATGTTGTGTTGTGTTGTGTGTTTTTTTTTTTTTTAGGGTTTTAACAATTTTTAGAA